>NW_019059889.1:567237-654617 GCF_000696155.1 Zootermopsis nevadensis
TATTCAAAGAAAATTTGCCAGTTTGTGCAATTACCGATTTTTCCAGTTTAATATCCCCCGAAAATATGAACTGATCCTATCTACTTTAAATTTTAGAACACTTTATTCCAGACGACGACATCTCGATGCCTTATTTCTTGTTAATGTATTTAAGGGCAAAATAAATTGCCATTCCATTATGGACGCTGTTGGTTTACGTGTGCCGGCGAGGCAAATAAGAGAATTTTCTACTTTTAGTGTGAGCAGTGCACTAAGGCATAGTCCTTCAGCCAGGTGCGTCATCGCTGCAAATGACGTATGTAAATCTTTGGACGTATTTAGCACAAACATTGTCTCCCTTGAGCGAACGTTCTCAACAAGGGAAATGATCTAGCTTGGTTATCTGTCTTTTTATATTTTTTAAAGTTTTACAATTATATTAGTGTTCCCTAGGTGGATTATTTGTTTTTATTTATATTTCTTCATTTATTTTGCTCTGTGTTAATATTGTTTCTATTTTGGGTTTGCCTGTACTTGGCAGTTATATTTAATACTGTACATGTATAAGTTTAGTTAATCCGTTTGTGTAATATTATCCAATATTATTTCACTATTATTGTATATATTATCAGTGTTTGCCTGTTATTGGCTTCTTGCTGTTGGCAAACACGTAAATAAATTAATTGAATAATTGAATAATTGAATAATTAACCCTTTGACTCCGAAGTTCATCTAAATACTAATACAGAGTCATACCTCACAGAAAACACACCCGTTTCCATTACAAAAACCTATAGGATAACGCTGCTTAAGTAAACAATCTCTGTTTATTCTGAAAATGATATGAAACACGTAAGTGCAAATAGAGACTTCCTGGATATTAAAGCAGGCGGTATTTCGCATTAAAAGGCTAAAAGTTATAAATTTGGAGACGACGCCAAACCCAGAACTCTCTGAATGAGAGGCCAGTATATTACTCGGAGGTCACAAACTGCCCACAGTTTTACAACTTCACTAACAATCTGAATCTCAACAAAATTAAATACAGGCAACATTAGTTTGTGCCACACACGATGTATTTAAACGAGCCAGAAAGTCCCCATCGCATGTAGGGCTACTCCTACAGTAAACAACAGCGCTTGCAATACTAGAACAATATAAATGCGTAGGATAAGCTTGATTTAAAGATTAGGGGATGTATTACAATGATTAGTTTCTATTAATTTCATTACAGCACTCCATATAATGCTTCATGAAGGGGGCGCGTCTGTTTAATTAATTATTCGAGGGCAATTATAAATGTGCGACTACATGCAATTACTAATTATGTAGTTCGTCTCTGGGGGTTATGCACAGTGGTACTATAAGGGTCTTCACAAACATGATCATGATGACAATTAACGGTCATGTCACCAATGGGGTTTCTAGGCTCCGAGGAGAATACCAAGCTGCTTAAACAAGCGCTGTAAGATTATGGATGATTTTATTTTTCTCTGACAAAAATAAACACTATGATACGAAAAATTATTGAAATAAGATTATATATGGCCTACAACATATAATAATATCGAATGAAATTTACTAAGATACTGTAATACGATTTCATAATACATGTGACAACTTATTTTGACGAAAAATTAGTTAATTAGAATTCAGAAAAGCCCTATATTAAGAGCGTCATAGCGCAAGTAAAAAGGATAAATAATAGCATCAATTCACATGAAGTGTAATGAAATATTCTTAAGAGAAACTCCAAAATGTGGTGGTGGGACTTACGTAAACTCAGTAAAGAGGACGAGAACCAGAATAGTCAAAGAATACATCCTTAGTGTTCTTATAAAATCGCCCTAAGTAGATAAAATAAATATATGAAACGATACACAAATTCGTGTTTACTACAATATATGTAATAAAATACAGAATATTATGCGTTAAAAATTTAGTGGAAATAAATGATCAAACAATGTAAATAAGGCACAAGAATAACGCACTATAATGGTACAAGCTTTAGTCTAGCCTTGATGAACAAATAGCTGAAATAATAAGCATACAATGCATATTTAATATAAACGAAATTAAACCACTAGTCGAACAATACATGTACCAAAAACATTCATACCACTCACTTGCCTGCAAAAAAAAGCGTGCATCATACCAATGCCTCATAAAGACTCCTTAATTTCTCGAAATTCTCTACAGGGTTACAAATTCAGGTTAAGTAAGACGATATGTCTGTCACTTTAGCAGATAATGGAAGTGTGGCGAAATGGGAGTATAGTCTATCACACTTCG
The DNA here is from genome assembly GCF_000696155.1 of Zootermopsis nevadensis. The sequence goes on from NW_019059889.1 coordinate 569,509, forward strand.
GCGAAACAAACGTACTATATTTACGTAATTATTATAATTAATATGGAATACAATATGAATATGCAAAATTTTGAACCATTGGAAAACCTGGCGACTGGACATTTAGAAGCATAGAAAATCAATGTTAGCCAATAAATTATAGAAGTTCTGAACATAGGGAAGGATATGGGATTTCGTGTCAATTAAAACATGAGACATGCGCGAAATATGTGTCAAATATTTGCTTTCTCAAGCCATCGGAGTTCCAGATATATACTTTTTCTATAAACATTTTATCGTGAAACAGATGCCAAGCATATGGACCTCCTTCTAATGTATTATCATGGGTCAGACGGTACGAACTATTGTAAAAAAAGTAAAGTAAAGTTTGTCCCACTATACGCCATGTAGGCGTTTGGGGTGAGTGGGGGTATAGCTCCTCTCTTTCTTGACCTCGGCACTAGATGGGGTGAGTGGTCAGCATCACGCCCCGGCCGGCTTTACCCCCGGGAAAGAACGAGATCAAATTAGGCGAAACAATACCGAAAATAAGATAATGTTTATCCGAAAACGAAACTATTCAAACTATAATCACAATAAAACTCTATAATAAATCATATTTTAGGCTTTTATTGTGATCAGGCTTGTTTAAATTACTATTTTAGTTCTTAACAAATAACTGGTAGATGTAGCGTTTTTAATTGACCGAGTTCCATAACCATATTTCGTCATCAACGCCTACACTTCATTTGGCGACTCAACGTTGGATTATATTTTAAATATTTCCTCTCAGCAAGTAATTTCCCATTTACTCGTGAAAGCTATTATTCCTACGGCGTTACACCGTATTCCAATTCCACTCCCTTAGAATGAGGCTCATTGAAACGAAGATTGAAGCGAGATTGGGTTATAACATGAATATAAATCTTGTGTTTAATAATATTTACCGCTGTGGCAGCATATTCGCACCGGTAGAACAGCTGTAATTGAAAATCTAAGTATAGAGCTAGTGAGTTACGCGGTAAAATGGTTGCTTTGAATTCTAAACCTCCCCTAAACGTATCATGGCACCAGAAATCTGAACTAATGTCAATCGTGGTTCAATGCGGATCATAAGGTGATTTATGGGAGATTATCTAATACAGACTTAGATTTCTATCGGTCCCATTCTCAGTCATAAACACTCTTACACAAGATTTATCGTGACGGTATTAATTACGATTTTAAACATGGGATAAAGGTAAAAACATCCAATTTAAACCCTCACACGTACTTGCATGTAGTGGTACTAGAAAAATGGATTAACTTACGTTAAATAGATTAAGACTGTACTTGCATGTACTGGTACTAGAAAAATAGATTAACTTACGTTAAATAGATTAAGACGCCATTCTAACTTATTAGCGAGTTTCCATTCAATGCAAAAAAGTAATTCAAACAAAAAATTACATACGAATTAAGTTTCTTTTCCTTTAACGCCACAGATCTCAAACAAGACAGAAACAATCAGAACCGAGAGACATTTAAACTCGAAAAATATTCACACAAATCAAAAGAAATTTGTTTATGATTTCTTACCACACACAAGTCTCGAAGCAACTTTTTTATTCATTTGTCGTTCTAAAATAAAGAAGTAACTGTGTCACTCGCATGGTCGTCACACTATTGCTTTAAAAAGTGTATACGCTGTTCGATATAAAATGCCAGGCACAGGTAAATACGGCTAATGGTTCTCCAACCTCAGAAGTTTGCGTTGTAATCATACTGATATTGCTCAATGAATATTTTCAAAGTATGGTAGGAAAATGGCAGATGGCAGTACAAGCTACATATTCATTTTAATAAATGTAAAAGTTACCGGTTTGTTCAAGCGTAGTTAGTAAAACACATACGGATATTTGAACACGATAATATCACAAGCCTACTTCCCTTTCTTTACAGAATAAAAACAAATTATTAAGCGAGGAAACACACAAGCGACAACGGTACCACTTACTAGCACAATCACTGCAGAAAGAGGACTTCTGTTTTTGTATTAATTTGAAATTCTCTATAACGCAAATGTTTCATGAAATAAGTTACTCGTAACTTTTTGCCATCGGTGTCAGTTCACATACAGAACAATTTTTACTACACAAACTCTATTTAATAAAATTAGCAGAAATACCTTTAAGACAGATATGCCGTAAGTTTTAAGGCGTGTGTTCTACTGTGGTTCAAATTCCACTTGGGGCGTAAACTCAGACTCGCGTTTTCTTTCTGTTATCCTATACAGAAAGAGCCCCCCCTTCTAGCTAAAGGAGAGCTACTAAATGTCTAAATGAATTCATAATATGAGAAGTATCAGAACTGGAAGTGTTCAAAAGCTGAAAACACCGTTGAGGATTTACAAATAAAAATCTAACAAAATTTTTAACTCGATTTAATAAAATTTAAGGAACATGAAATAATATTCAAGCAGGTGCCATTCGTAGGAAGAAAGAATTGCAGTCTCGAGTAAGCAAGGTATGTCAGAGGTCATAGGTTACTTGATTCTGCAATGAAAATGTAAACTCGGATACATTAACACTGAAAAAAATCTCCAAGTCATGATATGCCATGGCAGGTCTGTCAGGCTTTGAAACTGTGGAAGTGAATCAGAAAAAAAATTAATTTGTGCAAATTGCCTCAAGATATGAAAGACAAAATAATTACAAGTTCAAAGTTCTTATATTCAGTCACAAAAAAGTTAATTTCTCATGTGATGTTACTTCATTTTCATTCGCTATTGTTTTTCACGCCGGCATTGCCAAAGGCCGGATTCAGTTTCAAATTAGTGGTAATACCTGGGAAGCAAAAATACATATTACATTCAGAGTACGTAACAGAAATTTTATTAGAAGCAATGGTTGTCCAGTACTGAACATTCTATAAAACTACACACTCTTTTAGTTCTACCAGAATTATGTTGGACACTGCGTATTGTTTCAGGTGTATTTGACAGGTTACACATGACGTTTCAGAAACTGTCTCTACATTCATTTTAATACTTTTAATTGCACTGGGAGATATTTTATTATTTTTATTTTAATATCAGGAGCTACAGTTATGATCGAGCCCGAGTCATTTTAATCCACTAGCGAAGGATCCTGAAAATTCATGTTATTATGCAACTTCAAAAAATAAGTTATGCTTGAAGTAATTTCTTTGTAGAATGTAAAACAATAAACATGTGTTTCCAGCGCGATAACTAATAGACAACTGGCAACATTACGCGTACTGCACGAATTTTAATACGAAACATTTGCAACTGCAAACATAGGTCTTCCTAACTCTGAGATTCTATCGCGCTAAATAAATGCATTCGAAAGTTACGCTCGTGAAAATTATGTACAGAAATGCATCACTAACTTGTATAAGTACCAACTTATATTTCTTGTAAGCACTCGATTAACAGTACGTATCATAAGTCCTTCCTAATAATTCAACTTATAAAAGTGATCTTTCTTAATGTGCTTATCTTATTTGTTATGCTCGTAAAGGATATAAGAGATTCATATGCATAAATCAAGTTATGGGTGCCATTCCATAGAAACATCCTTCACTTTGTGATTTTCGCGGAAGTGCTCATGTTATATGTTCTCTAAGGACGTCTCTGTTGCTATTATCCTCCCTCTTGTACGACGGAATTCACATTCGAGATCAGTCGGTTGTGATCACGAGTAGAAAGTGTCTTCAGAGACGCGACACAGCATCACCTGTTCCTTGTACGCTCATGTTTGAAGTTCGAACGGACGGAAAACAAATTCCTACGACGTTCACAGGGTATAAACATATAAAAAGGTACGATCAATTCCATATATTTTCCAGTAATACGCTTCTGACTACGATGCGTTGTTACATGCAAAGTATTTCTTTCGTTCGCTGCCCATCGTCTAAAATATAAAATAATAAAACTACAGCATTTCAGAAGCTGGATTCTGCTTCCCTCTTCAGCGTTCATTTGGGTATACCATTGACCACATCTTCACAGAACCTTGAACTGAGCCTTTAAGGTGGTCTAAATGGTATTTAAGAACTCAGACCGTAACTCGAAGAAAACGCAACTCATCTAAATTACTAAGATCAACTGGTTGATGCTGTTCAAAGAATAATCTATGTTAATGAGAATCATACGAAACCCATAAATACAAAATTCAGCGCTAATGATCGTTAAAGCAGGCGGTACATACATATTTACCACTGGCCAGTAAAGGGCTAATCTGATATCATCTGAAATAAGATGCTTATCAATGTTTTTAATTTTAAATGGGCAAATATTTATACCGATAAACAATACTCATCGCCAATCAAGAAACTCGATATTATCTCGATTAATATAATTTAAAGAACAATACTCATCGCCAATCAATAAACGTGATATTATCTCGATTAATATAATTTAAATGGACAAAACTAAACTGTTATATATAATAAAACAGATACAACAAACAATAGTGAGACAAAAGAGTAATGCTTCAACATCCTACGATAGGTTTTATTACAAAAACAATGCAAAAACCTAAAAATTCTGAATTTCAAAGAAAGATATCTGTGTGCACGTTGTAAACAGCGCCCTGGAAATGCATTAAGGGGTTGGAAGATACGCTAGTCTTTCAAAATCATTCCATACTCGCTCCATACTACGGGCAATATAAACCGAACGCTTAAAATAAAATAAATGGATGACGTTCAATACAATTACAACACTACGTCTGGGGAAAGGATAATAGCGCGTTTCATTCAAACGGTAGGGAGTCAGTGTTTTTTAATTACGTATTACTCATTCACGAAGCACACAATTCGAAACATAACGGCTAGTTGATTTTTCATTTAGCTTGTATTCTTCTCCGATTGATCCAAGAATTTACAATCCAAGGATATTCAATTACAAAGGCTCCTGTATTCTATAATTCGTTTCGCGCCGCTTTTGTCCGTTCTTTCCAAATACTGCCATCTGAACAAAGTGTAGTATTATGTAACTTTCCGTTCTACATTCAACTCAAAGGTTTCACTGGCGCCCTCTAGAAATTCTCGCAAAACGTGTCAAATCAGAGTAAACCTCTTACATGAAAATCCACTTACCAAGAATATACACTCATACCCGATCTTGCGTTATATTATGCAAATGTAATTCAAATGTTGCAGGTGGGATAAAACGCTTTAAATAAAATAAAACCTTAGAAAGAGGACCTGGGCGACAGTAACAATACGACATCTCGAAACACTTAAAGAAACACGAACGTTTAAATGTACTGACGAGAAAACTTTCAGCTACTATTTTTTGGCGAATTCACATCCTACTGGAGTGCCTATTACAGTCTCTTTGTCCGTCTGCCCATCCGTACGTACAAACTAACTCGAAAACGGCATGATGATGAAATTTAATGAAATTCGATATATGGAAGTTTCACGAAAATTTTTCGAACATTTACATCTTTGTTTAAATCGGCAAACAATAATTTGCACATTAGGACCTGCATGCGTTTCTGGGTCTGGCTGATTAGAGGTGTCAGCGCCCTGACAAAATTATTTTCTTGAAAGTTTTATACAAATCAACTAACTATTTCCACTTCTGGTGATAAAAATCTTGAACCAGTTATCTCCTGGACCGTGGACTACGTCTGTCAGGTTACGGTGGAGGTTAATACGAGCGACGTTGGCTGCAGAACTTTATAAAACGAGTTTTGTTTTGAGTGAACAAAGTTCCTTGCACGAAGTTCTAACAGAACAGTAACTGTTGTCTCTCAATACTTTGAACAAGTAGACAATTGTTTCTTAAAAATGTTGCAGTGTACATCTGAACGACACAGAGCCCCAAAACTCTTTCTGAGAGGGTAATTTTAAGTTCGAAACAATAAAACACACAGAATTACCCCTCCGAGGAAGACCATGGCAGAGCAACACGAAGTCACGATTAGTTGGCCGCGGTTCGAAGACGGTTTGCGTTGAAAGCCTTCGTACATTCCCAACGAGAAATGTCACACATACGTGCGGGTAACCGCTTCAAACGTTTAATCCCGAAACATTTCTGGCGCTTTTACCTTCACCAAATATCAAATAGAGACACGCAGGCGCATTTCAAATTCCACGCACGCAGCTTGCAAATCAGGCCGGTGGTTTTGCGATTTTCTTCAGTCACCCTGACAAATAATCGTATAAACTTCAAATAAGTCAACATCGCTGTCATCCGCGTCTTTCTAATCCATCATACACAATAAACATGGCACCTGACACTGTACGCATATATTATGTATGTCGTTGACGAAGTTTCGTTCATAAAGGACGAAACTAGATTCGTCCGTATTAATGTTGAAACAGTGTCAAGAAAATCTACGGCCACTTTCTCGCCAATTTCCATACACAGGATGCTGTATAAAGTAAGTTGTCGGCTTGTCGAAATAAACAGGTGAAATACCCCAGATTCAGCACCCTTAGAGAATATATCTCCTCTTTAATCCTGTGCGCATCGTAATATTCATTATCTGAGGATCTCAGGAGCGGCAGAGGAAAATGGTGGTGGGGGGACGACGCAGAATCGATCGTGCGTCGAAGTTGGTTGTTAGAGGAGGCTGCGGGCAAGAAGGTCGATGCACGCGTAGCACACGTACGTGGTCTGCCAGAGGCGAGGGCGAAGCACCACGTAATCCAATTGAAGATCGGGTTCACTTGCTGGAAGTTTCAAATCAACCAGACTTCGAATAAAACATAATTTGGTTCAATAAAGTAATGGAACTTCTGAACTGAACTGGCTTAGGATAAGCAATGTTCTATCTGCGGGAATATGAAACTTCGGATATCATAACAAGAAACGTCCAGATGACTTGTAGTAATGTTTGCTTCTAGACGAACAATTAAGTAGTCTTGGACCCGACCAGTTACTTAGTATGTTGTAATATTAGCTCATATCAATTTTGAGAATGGAGCACATGATGATGCTCTGTGATCTATTATTGTATCGCTCAATATATATAACGCCTGGTCTTGTAGAAACCAAAGATTCGATCCCTGACACTATTCAGTGCAATTTCTTTTAGTTAAATTTCACAATCATAAAGATAACAGGCTACATCAGAGTAGTGTACAGTAGTGGACTCTTGTAAACACGGCAAAGAAACTTTATATTCCACAGAAGGCGGAGATATCTTGACCTACAGAGCGACTATCAGTTTCTCAAGAAGGTTTATGCTCCATTTCGATCATCAGATGTGGCTTCCAATCAGCCTCCTTACGTGTTCTGTGAGGAGAGCTTGCCACATTCATAATCTTTTCTTCGCAAGTCGTTCATGCTACATATCTGGTGCAACTCAAGATCCCCGAGTTACTACATATTAAAATACCGTCTCATATTTCTGTTTTAATTATTGTTCTTGGCCGGTCATGACATCAGCACGCAACTACTGGACCTATATTTCAGAAGATGTGATGGTAAACTGAAGAAATGAATATCTTCCACCGATTAATGGGGCGTTTATACGTGCGGTGTTCTTCAGCCAGCTTTTCTCTAGTGGGATATGTTCACCTGTAGTCATAACAGCTTGTCTTTAATTCGAACACACAATCTATCTACGGTACTACAAGCTCTATATTGCACACAGTACATGATTTTAGCTGTACTAAGCTTCCCATTATTACGAAAGTCAAAATCGCATAGCAGCCGCCACAAAACCAACCACTGGACCCGTATCATACGCCAGAGGCACACAACCATTGATCATTATCAATTTAGATTTAGTTGTTGGTGTTTTTTACGCATTGGCATAGGGGAAGAACACTTTACGAGCCCGACCATGCATTCTCTCCGTCTTTCTTCATACTGTTACAAGTGACCTTGGATCACAATGCTACATTGACTTTGGTTCATATTGTCGAAGCAATGCCATCAAATCGCATTGTTACATGTCGTCGGACCTTGGATACCACCGTTATTATTTATACTATTGTTATTCTCGTGGTTGTTGATGAGATGCAAAAAACGCCTTTGGAATTTTAGTGCACTCCAAAGAGTTTCATACACAACAAGTTATTCATAAATAAAATCAAAATATAGCACGCTCTTAATTGTTGATACAGTATGTGCTCATTGCGTTCATCATACAAAAGTTCCTCGCTGTTTCATTGCTGGTTTTTGGATCTTGTTGCTGTTAAAATACCGTTCCGTCAATTTCATGAGCGTGTGTCAATAAAATACATGTGACCTGCAGTACCACACGATAGGCACCGACATATCGTTCCCATTTTTACTTTTTTAGAGACCAGTCACTCAGGATCATTCTCGTGTCCTACCCACACAAAAACCGCAGAACACGGTCTGCTGGTTGTATTTCTCAAGCGTCTCTTCAGATGGCGTTTGTGGGCATGTTACGGTTTTCATCAGAAGGCGTTCGTGAACCCATAGAAGGTTCTTCCTTATTTTCGACAGTGATTCATCTAATATTGAACAGATCATTTCTACAAAGATGCGTTTATTACATATGGCCAGTGAGGTAGAAGCGATAAAATGTAGTAACACCATTAAACGGAACCCTCCTTAATATTCGTTCAGTTACTCAAGAAATTCCCCACCTTTTATAAAACCCAAAAGGTTCATTACCCTGTTCACGTAAGCCCTCCATTGGCTCCTATCCTGAGTCAGGAATATCCAATCAACATCCACTGCAATCCATTTTTTCTTTAAAGATCCATTTTAATAGTAGCCTACCATCTACGCCTAGACACATATCTCTGCGTGCTACATTACCCGCCCAACGCATCCCAGTCGCTTTCATTAGCCTTATAATATTCGGTGAACCGTAAAAGTTACGAATCTCCAGATAAGAAATTTTCTGCAGCCTCCTGCCACTTAATCCCTGGTAGGCCCAAATATTCTTCTCAACATCCGGTTCTCAAACTGTATCATTACTTTAACGTCAGAGGACAAAGTTCACGCTTATACGGAACAAGAGGTAAAATTGTGTTATTTTATGTTTTCGCCTCTAGAAATCATATGGAATAAAATGTACAATATATAACTAATGAAAATTAAATGATGTTATATGCGCATAAATGGCAGAGAAAGACTAGGTTTAATTTGTTTTACGAAACACCCGATTTAAAAGCAAACATTTTCTATGTGGGACACACAAAACAGCCTATATAAATTATAGAAGCAGATTCTCACCCTTAGATAAGACATCGAAATAAAATCATAATCGTCTACAGAGGACTTCACTAATCCGCAACCACCTGCTCATTATTATGACGGATCCTGATCTATAAAGTTAGTTAATTATTTACGACTCTAAATAAAATTCTGTAGTTCTAGTTCAATTCCACTACAGTTAAGTCTCAATAATACATGTCGAGGGCTGTATTTTACTATGGCAGTGAACTAAAATCAATTCACTGTTAAACAAAATACGACAAGTCTTACTTGTTTTGCATGGAACTACACAAAGTACTAGACTGACATGTCATTGTATTCATAAGAACCGGCTAAAATATTAGGCGCCAATAAACATTTACCTACTAAATACGCTTGAAATCCTTTAAATCTGGTACGTACACAGATCATTCTGTGCATTTGCAAACAAGGATCTGCTATAATGGAGCATTCTATAGTATATATTGACACTACACATATACTAAATAGAAGACCTATGTACAATATCCAAAAGGACAATAGTATTTTGGTAGGGAACTGAAATTCTATATAGCATATGTTATTTAAAAGAATGTTATTCCAGAACAAAATCAATTCTAAGCTCAGGCCTATACAATTTTAGATTATAACCTGTCTGTTATATTGAAGTAAAATATCGTTTAATATTACAGATTACATATTATAAATTTAAGAGAGAGGTTTATGGAAGGGGTTATAATAAATACTGATATTGAATCATCCCAGGTAACGCCGTCAATTTGATATATACTTGAATATGGAGTATTTTTAATCAAAATATAGGCTATTAAAGGAATTTTCTCCGAAGTAATTTAACGCCAGAAGCCGGACGTTTCTGCATACCAACCCTGGAGCTGGTTATTCCGAAACGTTCTAGGCATAAATGGACCGATTATAATGTGTTTCGCGATAAAATGTACGGTGACTCCGTGGATATCTTAGTAACTCATTATTCGTAATGAGTTTTAATCGCATTGCCTTTGCTCGCCTCCGAATAAACACTGTGGTATAGGCCTAATGAATCAGAGGAATAACATATAGCAGAGAAACAACTGCTACAGATCAATCCATCTGTCTGTGAAAACCAAAGCTTCATCACCACAGGAGACGCAATGGTCATACCTCACGCTCTGCTGATACAGTGTAAGGCAAAAGTCATCTCTGCATAAGGTTACAAGCGGGTAATATCCTACAGTCGAAGCAATTTCGAACAGCCTTCTATCACTGGCAGATTATATATATTTCATTGCTGTGGTGTTCATGGTATTCATTCGTGACTTGCAAACTTTGGCGAAATTGTGTTTTAAAAGGAGAATAATACATTTACAATCCATTTGTGATATGTAAGAAAATGTACACAGAAGAAATTACACGTTATTAATTTACTTCTCCAAGTAAGCGGTTAATAAACGACTCTACACTAAAATTTTACGGAGCACTTAAGTTAGTGCTTTCGTAGAGTACGAGAAAACACAGGTTTCTCACACAGCTGTTTCAGTAAGCTGAATTCCGACGAAAACAAATACCAATAACGGGGACTAGTAATAATTCCAGCATCTTAATTTTATAAACTCAGTAACCAAAAATAAAACTGATATGGCCTCGTGACACACAAACGTATGGACTGTTCGACCGCACCTTCAACCTTGACTGGTTGACCAAGATGCGACACTGAATGGACGGGACAAGCCTGGTAGTAGCTGTAACCCGCTTAACAGTAGTGAAGGAGAAAATGCCTTACCAGCACGGTGTTCTATAAAGTTTATGAGTTCCAAAGCGACACAGTCTAATAAGACGACGGCAGAAACTCGTTGCAGGCAATGAAATATGGACAACTAGTACTGATCATACAACATATTGACACGTGGAATACGAAAGAAACATTCATCTTTAACGTACATGAACGTTTTGGCGCTGTTGAAGCGAAAAGTTACAAAAATGTATTTATTATCTTCACCATGCATGTAACAACTCGAGAATTGGTGACCGACTGTTCATAAAATTTTAAATTTTACTAAATTTGTCGACGCACTCCAATTCTGGTTAAAATCAGACACCATTAACTAACACTTTACAAAAACCTACTTGCCTTTCTGCCCATAACTACAATAACTCGAAAACTTTTCACGCATGAAATTTTCATGTATAAATTCTTACTCATACTTAGGGTTGAGATAATTTGCGTGATCTATTCTGACCCTTACGCAGGCCCTAGGTGACAGTGCCCTAGTACCAAGGCATGAGAATTGCTCCCTGACAAATGTCAAATGTCTTAAATTAAAATTACGTTTACAAGATGTCGGAAACTAACTCTCTTCGTTATCAGGTGCAGAACGAGGAAGGAGAGTACTGTTAAACGATGCTGGCTCCTACTGCAGGACCAGAAACGATATAAACATAATTCTAGACAATGGGCAGTGCCAACGAAACATCGTTACCTTTTATGTAGGCCTATAGTACTAGACTGGCTCTTCAATAAACACATAGCAGAATTGCAATACTTATTTAGAACTTTCGGGAGTATTAAAGTCTTATCACAACGAAAATTAAATTTTACACCTCAAAACAAGGGAATAATTGCTAGAATATTTCTGGATTAACTTCCGAAATTTTTAGAAATGGTAAAGTTTATATGAAGAATCTCAATATAATTCCTTTGTTAATTGTAGATTCAACAGGTTACAGATTCCGACAATGTAGTGCAAGACGGTACCAGCTACTTTACGAGACAGGCAAAGGGCCAAGGGATATCACACAACGAGGCTTATTTTACTTTAAGCGGGGCGTATCTAGTAGGAGTTTAGGGGGCAAGATGTGTATTTTAAAACTCCTCCCACATTGATTCCAAACTCACATTTACGCCTTGCATTCTGTTTTCAAAAATAAAACTCTGACTTTCGAATCTCGGATGCATAACCTCACAGATAAGACGACATTACTTAATTCATTTAACAGCGTGCAGTCCTCATGTGAAAAGTGATTTAACTCACTTGCAACAATGTTAAAGTTATAGCACGAATATTTTGCTTCCCATAATAATTCGCGGTTCAGAGACAGCAATGCACACAGCTCCCACCTGTTAGCCAACGTCGAAACTAGGTGGAGATAACGTCAAGAAATGGAATCTATGCTCAAAAATTACACTTTCTGCAATGATAATTACCTGTTCCTGCACACATTAAAAAATCTTTTCAAACTCACTGTTTACACGAGTTTTATTCATGTAGGATAGCATCACATTCGTGTGAAAAATTAAGGAGCTCAGATGAATAAGTTCTCGACCCACTGCAGAACGCGAAATGACAATAATGTTGTTTACATAAATTAGTAAGTATTAAGCTAACTATGGATGTTTTTAATAAAATAATATCCACATATCTGGCTATCATACCTCGATTAAATTAGCAGTACCACACCAGATTAGAACCACTTAACGTTCACAGTGAAATATTAATATTCTATCTGCAGGATTTGTATACGTTCAATTTAATGACTCTGTCAGCAGCTCAGACTATATGGCGTCGAATTATACGATAATTAGTGAATAATGACTTGAAAAAGATACGAAAGGCAGCGGTAGTGGACACATATGGCTCTATTAGGCACATTTGCCTGAAGGGACTGACAAAGTCTACGAAAATCATGTAAAGACAAGCGGTCTCTGGGTCGTCAATCAAAACCTGGGATCCCCGAAGTACGAAGCATCAGAGCCACTAAACCGCGACATTTGGGGATATTTTACGTTTTAAAATTCTAACACAGCAGATTGTAAGAAGGTAACACATACAATTTCATTATGACCACTTCAAAAGCTCGTCGGGAATAAGTATAAATAAGCAGTTCCTATAAAAGACGATTTCAGTAGAATAAAACTTGACTTACGCACAGCTAACTACAAGAGGCGACCTAATCTACAATAAAAAATATACTGCTAATACACAGTACGTTTCTTTCCTACAGACAGACGCAGAGAAGTAATACCCAAAGAAGGATTGTCAGATATTCAGTTACATACAAACGTGAGCCCTGAATAATAAAAACTATTAGCTAAGCTACGCTAAGTTAAAAACACAGCATTCTGATATAAAAGTAGTTTTCATTGAGATTAGGTGGTGGAACATCAACCTGCAATGCCGACTGAGTCAAACCAGGTTCCTCGTTCCAACAGCATTCACCAGATAGCATTCTGTCTGTATTTGGAGCATTTGAGAGAGTTTCAGGATTACCAACTGTGTGTCGCAATATCGCATTCTGAAAATCAATACAAGCGTTCATACCACGGCGTGCAGATGGCAGAGGTAAGCTGGTTGCAGCATCAAGTTTGTTTACGGTTCTGGCCCGTATCCGAATCTTACAATGTAGCCCATGCGCTTATGCGGAATATTTGCAGGTAAGTATACTTGCCAACAGCGACAAAATTAATATTCAATAACGGAAGTAAACACCGTTTGTTCATTCGACACAAAGTTGTCTAATCTACGTAGTTGGCATAACGTCGTTAAATCACCTAAGAAATGAGAATAGACTAAAAACACAATCAATAAAGCTAAGATGAATCTTAAACTAAACATTTAATTATATCACTTACAGCAAGAATAAATTAAAGTAACCGGAACACAATTCAATGTTACGTTACATTAAAATAGAGTGGATTTGTGGTTATCTAGATTCTGATAAGTGGGGGCAGTGAACTCAGCTGCAACGGCAATAAACAAATATCGTGTCAATTTTTGGTACTTCTAATTCGCTTTGTTTTCTAGTTTTCACCACGAAACGCGTACCTGTTGAATGCCCCCCCCCCCCCCACCAAGAACGTTCTAAAAAACACAAAGCTGAATGAACCCCAAATGAAACAAGCCTAGATACTGAAATGGCGCTGACTCCGCAACAAATGTAATGGTCACAAAGTCATTACTTGGTATTTTGGATGAGGCGCTAATAATCTACGACAGCTTTGTTGTTGGCTCGCCATCCTATTCTGGTCACCGAAGTATTCATTTATAGAGCCGAGCGAGTCACTGGAAATCATGATATGTTGCTTGTTGCTTATCTCTTATTTTATTAAGCAATGCCTTCTGTACTACACTGGTCACATAACGAAAAACGAAAAGTGGCCGTGGTCTGTTTTAAGACGCTGGCTCGAGATTTACCTGGAGGAACAGAGGACATGAACGAAAAACATCGGTTAAAGTAGTCGGCATTGTGGCCAAGAATCCAATCCTGTACCACATAAATACAAAATACAAGTAAGAAAGTAAGACGAAGACTGTCTTCTGGGATGTTGCATCCTGGAGGTCTGTAGAAATTGACGAACGTTTCAGAGAAACTTACTGCCTTCATCACCAGAGCGATAATTAATGCCCTCGCGATGAAAGCAGTAAACACCTCTGAAACGTCGGTAAACTTATACCAGACTACAAGTCGCAACATCACAGAAGAATATCTTCATACTTGTGGCCGTGAGAACCTGAAATCTCACCAAGAGTACGTAAATTTCGCTGTCAGGCAAAGTTGGCAGAAGAGGGTCTTAAGTGGGGTAGAACAGTTTGTGGGCCTGCGATGTGGACATGCCGTGGGTTAAATCAGCACAGAGAACAATTTAATCATTTTGTACGAGTGAGAACGGAGAAAGAAATTATCTTGGCATACGTCCACAAAATTCTCTTGACGCAAGTATGGAAGCCTCGGCTTGGCCAGCCAAATTCAAAGCGCATGAGCAAGGTTAGACCACAAAAGCTCCCGCAATGTTTAAGTTACTCATTGGGTCGTAACGAGGCTCCCGACGATCCAGGAATTACAATTGAGAGACACGGGGCAATGGTAGTTGAGTATCAGCAACCGGTACAAGGAATAAAGAGTTGCCAGATTTTTAATTTTATTAACAAGACAAAAATTCTTGACTCCCATAACTTCTATGCCTTTAGGATTTATGCCCAAATTCTCAAGTCGTAAAGAAACTCTCTGTTTTAGCGTTCCAGACTTGGTCCATCGTGTTTATGAAGGAGCAAATTTCATTCTACAAAACCCTATTAATACTTTTGAGCACATAGGTAGTACAAGATGCCCCCCCCCCCCATTGAGATTTCCACAAACATTTCACCGCCGAAAACTATAAACATATACTACATGAACACATAACCTGCTTTAGCATTGCACCCAGCGTGATTAGTCTGTAGCACCAGCCCAGAATGCAATGTGAGAGGGGAATATGATAAAAATATATCTGGAGTTGGTCAATGGGAGAAACATTGGATTATTGGATTCAGAAGCAATCCATCATAGTGGTGGTGAGTGCAAAACTGTTTTATGCTGTACGGGGCTGTAAAAAGTGCGAAACACATGGCGCATGATTTACGATTATAGCTATATAACTCAGGTTACAGTACTTTTTTATATATATAAATTTCGCTTATTGATGTGCTGTGCCTTCAATCAATTGTATGAATTAGGCCCATATTTCATCTTCTTGTTTCGCATATGATGTCTGAAATTGATCTCCATGCCTCTGTAAAAAGAAACACTTCTTCCATTCTGTAGTTCACAGAAGAAAGTTGTACAGTATCTCCACATTCACAGCTCATGAACTTAACAAATTCCAATATTAATAACTTGAAGACATATTGAATTCCTTTCTGCCTTACACATTACGTAAAGTGTAAATTTTCACGCAGATTCGAATAACATATTTTTTTCTAAGCAAGCTCTTTGCGATATATCTAAAACGTCGGAGAAATTTTATCAGACTACACGGTGCTACAACCCAAAAGACAGCCATATTTGTACTCACAGCCGTCAGAACCTCAAATCCTACACATTAAAGTACGTCCAGGAGTTAATAGTCACTAACCCCTCCTCCCCCAACGACTTTGCCAGATGTTCAATTGAACCGAAAACGTCGAAAAGCGAAGTCTTGCAGCGGTCTGGATCTGGGACGCTCCGACAAACAACAGGTAAAAGTCGTCTTATTGTGGCAGTGAAATAATGTTCGAAAATAAAAAATGGAACTGGCAATATGTCTGGTTCGAATGTCGACGACAGCTCTGGTCCAGGAGGGATCACCAAATGGCAACTCTACTGGTGATCTGGACTTGAAAAATGACACAGTTAGCAATCCGAATGTATCACGAAAATAAATATTACGTTATTTACTGTGACAGACTTCTTTACAGTAGCTGCAACAGTCTGAAGTTGATGGCAGACGTTGGGAAAATGCTTTCAAAGAGACAAAAATAAATGAGAGCTACAGAACGTCTTATATTCTGCATTTGGTTTCTGCGCAGCCTTCTTCTTAAATAACAGACGGTGAGAACATAAAAAGCTTTAGACAGAAAACATGGAAAACCTAGGAGTTGATGAAAGGATAATATTAAAATATGCGTTAAAGAAACTGGGTGAGGATGTGTCCTGAAGAAGGGATCGTGGCTAAACAATGGTATCTTCGAATTTTAAAATTGAGAGAATTTCTTGATTACTTGAACTACTAGTAGCTTCTCTAGGACTCTGCTCCATGAACTTTAAAATGCATTGTGATAACGGAGGTTTTTGTAATAATGATATTAACAGACTAGTAAAAATAAAATTAAAATTGCCTTTAACTTCGGTTCTAATTTTATAAAGAACCTGACGCTAGATCGAAGCATGAATTGCATTTATGTCACTTCAGAGAAGAATGTGAAAACCGCGAAGTAAATTAAATGTAATTAAACATTTTGAAGCTCAGTAAGTATGTTGTTTATGTTATTACACAAAAATACTAAGTCTGTCTTACTGGGAAAGGTACATCATTTAAATCCATGATAGTCAATCTTGTCGCAAAACCGTCAGCATATTCGTGGATGGGTGGGATCAACTCTTCCCAAAGCCCATAAAATGAAGATACAACATAAAAGGCGCAGAATTAAATAAATGTCGCAATCGAGACTCGACCCCTCGATCTATACATCACCGCAAAAAGTAAGAGTTAAAAGTCCTCGAACTTGAAGCTGGCAAAAAGTACGTCTAACATGTCAGTCAACATCTATCACAAGGTACAACATCCCAGTAAACAACCAGATTCATTCTCGTTTTGAGAACACAACGTCTCGCGCTTTTTAATTTGTTTGTATCCGGCTTCAACGAGAAATATGCACGGCTCGAAGTTCTTCGTTTCAGAAATAAACAGCAGAAGTTCATTTGCTTTTGCGTCAAAAGACAATACAAAATGAGTAGGTACAATACGAAACTAACTAGAGAGATAGAGATTGTACTACTGCAGAATACACACTCCTACTTTTAATCAAACCCTCTGAAGCCTGATCAATAGTAGTTCCTTTATTTAAA
Organism: Zootermopsis nevadensis; assembly: GCF_000696155.1. The sequence goes on from NW_019059889.1 coordinate 586,985, forward strand.
GCAGATTATCAAGCAGTGATTTAAGTATCATTACTCACAAAGGCAACAGCCTGTATCGTCAAAGTTTAAAGCTGAAGGGTCAACATTTGTTTGTATCGGCATGCACATTAACATCTGGTAACCCAAAGTTCATCTAAAAATCATTTAAAAATTCAGATCCAACCACAATGGAAAAACAATGCGTATATATTACAAATTCCAAATGGTTAATATTACTTAAATAAATAATGGCTCTTTGTTCTGAAAATCATATGAAACACATCAATACACCCTGTGGGTAAAAAGTTATTAAACCTTAAAGCCAAAATGGTTAAGACTCCACTTAAGATTCAACAGCCCCAAAAACACTGTAACCATTCGTCTTGTTAATTAACAGATATGTCAGTACTGAGAGAAATTTAAAAATTAAAATCACGTACTTAAAAACAGTTCTGGCTACTTTGTCGCTTATTCGCGTGGTCTTATACGAACAACAAGGGCACATCAGGGTTATGGTGTGACCGGATACCACAATCGGCACTCTATGATGGAGACGGGGATGGTTCCCGAAACGTTGGTCTCTTCGTGTAACCAACTAACGCGGCCGATTACCCGAGAAGATTTTATCAAGTTTAGTTGCCGCAAAAGCTTCAAAAAGTAATCATCAACCTACTCCAAAAGCAACCTACATCACGACATAAGTTACAGAACAGCAGCGATTAGGATGTGAGCACACGTGAAACAGATTTCTTCTCTTTGTGTTATTCGGCAGATTTAAATTCAGTTAACATTTCATATGAGTTTCTTGAATAACAGTTGAGATTTATCCAAACATTTTATTACAATTGCTCAAAAAAGTATTAACGTAAAAATAAAAGACGTCAGTTTGTTTATATTTAATTTACAATGGGGCGAAATAAAGTGAAAGATTTATAGGCAGGCAGCTTCCCCAGGGCTTACCTTTACTCAGAAAAGGATTCTACGAAACAGAAGCTGTAGAAGTGATGAGCGTTTGCGTACTCACCTGAAACAAACCGAGAAACATAAAATGTAATTTATGCTTAACTACAAGAGTATAAAAAGTTATACAGTTCCTTTCAATATACTATCGAGGTATCGATTCTTACCCGGAAATACAATTAAACGTGTTTGAATTGTTTTCATAAGAATTAAAGAGGAAATGTGTTTGCATTGCTGTCTCTGGTCTAATTGAAATAGTCTTTAATGGCGCAGATCACTAACAACCGTAAAACCAATACGGAAGTTACTTCTGATTTCTTTAGTTTTAAGAGATTTAATACACCTCTGCATCGTTTCTGAAAAGTTTCATTTCGGTACATACCTCTTCTGGGGCCCACCCAGCCTCCTATCCAACGGGTACCGGGGTCCTTTCCCGGGGGTAAAGCACGGCCGGGGCGTGAAGCTGACCACTCACCTCATCTAGTGCCGAGGTCAAGAAATAGTAGGAGCTATACCTCCGTTCCCCTCCAACGCCTACATGGCGTATAGTGGGACAGTTTTATTTTCTTACCTACTTCTTCCGCAAGCAAAAACGCGTGTAGGCTTCACACAGAACAGCCGGGACTGTTATTTAACCTCAACCAAAATTGGAATTTGTCGTCTATTTTTTTGCAAAACTCTCCGAATATACAATTTCGTGAACCCCGTTCAACGGTATTCGCGCCGTCTGTGATCTTGTATAGACAAAATCAAACCGTCCAACATTTTAGAATAAGGGCCTACTTCTCTCGCCAAAACTGCCCGATTACTTGTAAACGATAAAAAGTGCTTACAGACACAGACAGACAGATATACATCCTAATTATGTGTTCGATTTACCCACCCCGCACAAGAACACATAAAATATCTTAATCCTGTATTTTCTACGTTCATCTCCAGCTGAGCAAAAGAGCAGTACGGCATGGCTTGTTTTGTGAGACATGATAAATGCGTCCTCTGTCACTCCACACACAACAGAAAGCAAACCTTGTCGAGGGAGGGCTGTCATGACGCACTGCGTGACGCTTCGATTCGCCTAGTTTAACAGCAGCTTTAACAACAGATTTACCGAATAGACGCTCTCTCATTCGGAGTTCGTGCCTCGCTTGTTCCTGTAACCAAGCAATCGCTTCATTACTCTACGATCAAAACAAGAACGGAATAACAGTAGAGTTGTAAAATTCACAGTAGACATTAACTTTACAAATTCCAATACGTAACAGATCTTTTGTGCCACTGCAGTCAAGACGGGAACGAAATAATTTGTCTCCCGATTTGTATAGTCGAGCAATTTATACACTTTTTTCCGCAGTGAACTCCATCACAGAAAGCGCAAATGCGCGACATGAAAATGAGAGAAATAACATCAGATAATTTCTGATTCGTTCTATACTTGAGCTGATCAGAGCTAAAGTAAACAAAGGAATGAAAGAATTGTTGTAGATGCATGTTTTCAATTTATCCAATGTAACCGATGAAAAAAACATTTATATAACAGATAATGAAATTTCCTAGAAAGCACATCAAATTTTCATACATTTTTCATTTTGGTATTAACAAGTAACCTCATTCTACACAGCATTAAAGGAAGCACGTAAACATTCACCAGACTATACAGTGCCTAATACCGGAAGGAAGTTATCCTCATACTCGCTGTAGTGGAAACTTCGAATTTCAGAATTAAAATAAATTGCTTTATACCACTTCGAAAATCAGGGTTCAATTAAATCAAAGGTATTTTCGCTTCTCAAATAAACATTCATTCCTTTATTATAACACATCCCACTTCTGTTAACTCTTACATAAACAAACGTTCTAGCATTTTACTTTCGCCGCAAAATTTCGTCTTGCTTAAGTTTATCATCTCACTCAATGGCACTAAAACCAACCTTTGTTTATTCACCAATCGAAAATTTATTTTTGCTACCACTTTTTACGAGGTCCATCCAGTGGTACTGGGGACTCTTTAGATGGGATAAAATTTAATCTCGGCGCGGAGTTGACCACCCACATTCACCTACGAAGAGGTTACGAAAGCGTAAAGTTTGACGTTTTCATGGTAAATGAAATCCAAAAGTAGAGATATAAGTTCACATTTAACCACAAAAGTACTGATTTAATTTTCTTTAATCACACATGCGGTTTGATGCGTCTAACACACTCACTCAAGATGCAGCCGGCTCCAATTCCGGTAGACAGCTGCAGAACGTGACTGAAATTTTTGTGGTTTCTTGCCGTTCCTCCTGGAAACTTGGAACTGTAAACAACGCCAACCACTTTATCCAACTTGCTTCCCTATGTAGAGGTAAACTGATACATTTTTGGACATGGTCTTCAGCTTAGAGCGCACAACATCAGCGTCAGACTTACCGAGCACAACTTCTTACATTGTGCTGTATTCTGACGAAAACGAAACTGTAGATCTAAAAACAGTTCACTACATCCAGTCCACTGCTAATGGTATACAGACAGAGAGAAATGGAAGGGACTGGCTATTATATTGACTCTAAACCACGAGAAAATACGATATGAAGACTCGCAAGAACTGCGATATAAGGTGAAAGTGATCAATCATGTATTTTATTTTATACCAGTTTTCAGCTTAGAAGTTTGTAGAGCTGATGGTAAATAATGGACAACAAAAAAGGAGTAGAATGAGTGGAAGCAGAAGAATGGCAAATCTTGATTGAAAATATGGCGAAAGTAAGGTTGGAACTTTGTTGACGACCGTACAGTAGAAACAAACCATTACAGAATTTGGAATAACGATAGATTTACAGCAGAACGACGAGGTAAAATTTTGGCTGTTGTCGGTCGAAATTTTCATTTAGTCCACATACAAATGTATGGAACTCATCTACCTTACACGGAGTACCTTCATTAACACAGGAACACTTACGCTGGATAATAAAAATTGTAAAATATAGTTAAAACACGTATCCCGTTTCTCTCAGATTAGTCATACGTATACTAAAATTATATTTCTATCCTACTACTATTTCTACCCAAGTCCCATAAGGTAAAAATCATTACGCGTTTTATAATAATTAGTTTTCTGCTGCAGACATATTTCTGCGAAATAACAGAATATAACGTCTTGTAAAGAACTAAATTTGCTGAAAATCATAAAAAAAAAGGAGTTCGAGAGCACTTGAAGTGGAAGAACAAGAAGACCCAAGTCATTGCTGCGTAGACTCACAAAATCCTCATTAGGTTACTCTGAGATCAAAATGTCAAAAAATAAGAGATTGAAAAAGACGACATCATTCTACGTGAGAAATTTACTTTCGGGAATCATTCGAAATGTGATTCCTGTGCCCATTTATTCCACAGCACAACCGTATTAAAGATCACAATTTTCTTCCTAACTGTAACCCTGGAGGTTAGGTAATATTTATTAGGCAGAGAACATAGCGTTCACATAAATCTTCATGTTGTTGGCTCACGCACAGAACAAATTATTGTTTTATAAAACTTTCTTGGGAGAAGTTGAATCTAAACGACCGTGGCGAAGAAAATGGCATGGCAAGTTGGTATGCCTTAAATTACGAAAACCGTGGTTATTAAAAAGTAATTAAAGAAATTAATATCGGGGAGGCTTATCGAATTTATTCCCTCACTGTGTTCGTGAAACTCATAAAACGCAATTCGCTTCATGGAGAATTGAATTAAAACGTGAATGAAGCGCAGAGTCGGTGTGGTATGGATAAAAACGTCCCATTTCTAAAACACAGAGTGCCCAAAAAGCAGCAAACTCATAGGATAAATACTCGTTTATATCTTCCATCTCCGACCACGATATATCTACGTCATACACGTCATTTATTGATAGCAAAAAATAATGTTTTAATCTGAAATATTTGAGGGATTTGGTATATTACATGAAAACTACTGCTGTTATCCATTCAGCCTGCAGAACAAACGATGAAGCTGTGACAATGGCAGAATTACAGCATCCTCTGTACCTCGTGCGCAGAGGCCTGAGACCAGCGATAGTTCGGTTTTCTCTGACCTCCTCGTAGTCTGAGAATGTGATTAGAATTAATGATACTGCGTAGGGTGGACACTCTGTCTGCGTAGAACGCTAAACACGTGCACGGTTTTCAGTTAAGTTATCGTATACACACAATATGCCACTTTACTTACATCTCTTCACGAGTCATATATTCCTACTTAAATTCATCCCAGGGTTATCTTAATTTGCTTCATGACTGCACTCAGTCAAATTTCGATTTGTGCTGGTTGTTTCAAAATCCGTGTTTTCAGTTCTTACATTACTTTGTAAAAACACTGTTTATATTTGCATTATGCAGTTCTTAAAACAAAATTTATTGGTATCAGTATCAGAGTTATGAATGAGTAGTTAGTTTTAAAATATTGTTCATATCAAACAAGTACAAAATATGAGCACAGCGTAACAATTATGGTACGTTCGCTCTGTTATTGCCTTTATAATTCAAATCCGTGAATACCAATTTCTAATGATCAGTTATAAACAGCTTAAAACGAGAGAAGCGAATCATCAAGGACGTTAAAATAGTCACAGTCCGACTAAACTCCAGTTATGAGATGACAGTAAAAAAACCGACATACGTTCACAATTTTTAGTAACACTCCCCAATATGAAATTTTGGGAAACTGTACAGTTGTTCACGATTAATTACGTACAAGAAACAGACGGTCTAATCAATTTTAATAATCACTCCGCAGGGTTGCGAAGGCGCCTGAAATTAAATTTACTTCTCAAGATTTAACGCCTTGTTTTTGCGCTGGGAATTTAGTACCCACAGTATCCACAATAAAGTTCTCTTCGACAAACTCCATGAAACAAAATTTCATGAGACGCCTCAGTGCTTATCAAGATATTTCCTGCCCTTTATGCAACTCGTGCCAGGAACGGGTCAATAGGCCCAAACCTTTAACTATATAATGATACATGCAGAAGATATACACAATTACACAAAATGTTCCCAGAAAATGTCACCCAGTTAACCGCATGTGAAAGCGTTTATCAGTCTTTCCGTACAATATTACGTACTCTTATAAAGTTGCCTCCATCATTAAAAAGTTTTCTTATTTTGCCGTCTAAATCCCTGGGTGACTATATACACTTAGAAATAGCGTCTATGCAAAGACGAGTGATTTCATAGTAGTAGAGCTGAAGTCAAAGGCACGGACTAACGAGCATCAGAGGGTTTCAAGTTACTAGAGTAATTCTCAATTCGATTCTACCCTCACCCCACAGACCTTGGTCCCTCGGGTCATCCCCAACAACCAGAACAGATTCCATTATTCAAATTATCCACCGACTCATAAATACCTACACACACTACACCCTAGCCTTTGGAGAGAATAAGATAAATTCGGGGTAAAAAGGCCGTAAGAAAAAAATAAATACATAAAAAGACATTTAACTGTATTCCTAACTTGACAATAATTTAAGCTGTATGCTTCATTTAAACTAAACATTCACTACGCAGAATTCGATGTCATGTTGAACTCAAGAGTCTAAATTTAATATTGCTCACCCTAATCAACATCAAAGCTTCCCAAAAAATAATGTTTATGGCAAAGCAGACAAACACAGGGAATGGAAGAATAATTTACTATAATGAGAAAGAAATGTGAAAGACAAAAGTGTAATTGAATAGGGGGTAAGGGGCTTCGTAAGTTTATGAAAGAGGACACTAAATGGAATATTTATCGAAGCTTAAAAGAATGGGTTTTCCTCACAAAGATATACAGTACAAAAAGTAGAAAGGTATTTAGAAACACTACAGATGGCTCAACTCAAATTAAAATAAATATTAATTTGCATCTCTGTGTTCATTTCTAGTGCATTCAGAAGACGCTGTGTGACTTATAAGAACGGAATCGAAATAAAGAGAACGCATGAATCCCCACATAGCTGTGCCCGCTCTGTAATGTTCCAAGAAACAGAATTACAAAGCAAAGTACAGTATTTTAACAAGAATACTACAAGCAGTCTCTCCCATATTCAAGAGCACAGAAAGTCTGGCTACAGCTCAAAGGCAAACTGACGTGAAGTTAAGAATAAAATACCTTCTCGTTTCCTTTCTGTGTTTTCGTTTATTTAAGGCCGCTTAACTTATACACAATTAATGAACACAAAATGTCAAGATTATTTTATTATACAAATAGCAACACAAACTTGTACAACAGCCGCTTTTACTCTACCCCAGATGGAAAGCGATCACCGCATTAAATTACGCGTTCGTGTGGATTGTCACATAGCGAAATAGATGGCATTACACAACAACGCGAGAATATCACAGCACAGTATACCTACGAAGAACTTCAATCTGCACTTGGAGAAGAAATTCTCAGCTAGAGCATAATCCCTGAATTGTTTGCTCGGTTTAAATTGAAAAACATTTAGAAAAATATAATGCTAGTACATTTAAATGCTGTATGTTTGGACATGACCTTCAGCTTCGAGCGCACAGTTATTTGCAGCGTCCGACTTTAACTTCTGTGCACACAAGGCCATGTTTTTTCTTATAGCGATACCTACGAGTCTACATGTCGTCACAGCTCAGAACATCAACATCAACATATTCACCGCAGTAAAAACCTCAAATATTATATAAAAATTTAGACATATTTTAAAGATAAGACGGCGAACGCTCGAATTCGAATGTACGGACAGCAATATAAAGATCCCGACGGCCAATACAAAAAATTCGTTTATTTAATGAGTGCATTCGAAATTCCACCTCCGTCATATCTGCTGTATTCTCGATTCGCTTCCAGTCTGCGGTAATTAGTTTCTAAAATTGTAATTGTCTTCGTCCTCGTATTTTGTTTAAAATTCTCCTTAAAGCATCACATTTATAACGAAGCCTTTCGATGATTTAAAAAAAAATTAAATCCGTGGCGTAACAGCTCCAGAGAGCCAAAGCCGACTAGCTTGACTGCTGGCCTCACGTTCACATGCCTAAGCAGAAGTGAACGATCATAGTGACGTATGGTCAGCACGACGAACCACCAGCCATTGCTAGCTCTCCTGACCGGATTACGCTACTGATTGTAGCTCCCCAATTTCCTCACGATGCTGGGTTGGCACCGGTCGAAAGCTCATGAGAAAATTTCTTCTCCCCCGAGACTCGAACCAGCGCGCATTCCGAATAGCCGGCCCGAAGCATGATGCCTCAGACCGCGCGGCTACGGCGCGGGACTCTTTCGATGATTTACTCCACAGAAACATCTCAACGAATTCCTTTGCTGTGTTTAAAATAATTATGACGTGATTTATGACCTATTTGCCGTTAGTTAATTCTTCGAGCTCCATAATTAACACTATTCCATCTTGCGATGTACTGTCTGATGAAAGTTACATCCAAAATAGTGCATATGTTAAAAATATGTGGAGCTTTAAAACCATTTCGCACATACGGTTTCATGACGTAGTACTTTGTCACTCAGATAACTTTACGTCTGATCAACCACGAAACAAAACTTTATCTTGCTTAGAGCACCTGCCGTTCTGTTCTGATTCATTTAATTATTTAGGAGTGAAATAAACACGTCCTCTCATTTCAGCAATTGAAGCCGACAATTCCTGATTTTTCAGTAACAAAAAATGAATCTCTGTCATTTCTGTGAAATCAGCTGGTATAAAATTGTCCTTTGTAAGGAAAGTATTGACACCTTCAGTATGATATTTATTCTTCTGTTAGTGTTTTCCGTTAGTAAAGAATAACAGAAGAATAAATATCATACTGAAGGTGTCAATACTTTCCTTACAAAGGACAATTTTATACCAGCTGATTTCACAGAAACGACAGAGATTCAGGTGGAGCTATACTATGCTGACATAACGTCCCTTACGGCTAAACCAGGAAGGGAACACGTAAATTCAGGTGACATGTGTGGGTGCATGTAGGCCTACATCAACGTAGGTTGCAGTCAGTGAATAACCAAGCTTCCTCGATGATGCTAAAAGCTTTCATTACTACGTGAATGACGTATATACTTTTCTACAGGGACAGGGACTAAATGGGGCCGAACACTCAAGCCACTGCTAACGACACTCAACACTGTTAGCAAATAATACAATTATAAGTTACAGAGTGGGCTGGACTGAATGAAACAAGGCAAGCAAGGGAAATATTGTCAGTTTCGCTTGGCCGTGAAATTATATTATATTACGAAGCGTACATTTTGTGTGCACTATTAAATTTCTTCAAAGCCTCCAGTAGGTACATTATTAAAACAGAAAGATAAATAGTATTTTAATAATATTGTTTTATTGTTATTGTCTCCTACGAAGTTACGGCTTTAAACTCCAAATCTGACATCAAATGTACTTTTTACCTAAATGGAAACTATGGCCTATGCAAGTTTGACTACAAAAAAAATTAATAAATTGGTGAATGTGAAAATACTGGTGTTATAGTTCAGCCGTCAACGAATAAAAAGCACGAGCGAAGTAAGTTTACATATTCAACAGTTTATGTGGAGTTGTAGTGAAGGAAATGATAAGTGCACAGATACGAAAATACGTTTATTTTCTTTGATTCTTTATTTCTGTATTAATGTAATTTATAAACTATAGAGTAAGCGAAATAAACACAAACAGTTTTATAAGTCTCTCCTTTTCTTTCTACATAATTCTGTAATATTTAATCATTATTAACGAGTAGTTAGTACACTAGTGTATAAACTTTAATGATTAACTAATTTATCATGTTACGTAGTTCTTCTATATGAATTCCAAAAGTGAGTGAATGACAGATGCAATTATGAAAACAATGGGCAATAAAATAAAGAAAACAAAAGAAAAATTGAATAGCTGCACTATATACAGCAAACTCATATTAGTACTAACCCTATAACCCCCCTCCCCCCACGCGCCAAGGCTGACTGGCCACAAACGTGTGTAACGGTCAACGAAGTTCAGTGCATTAGAGGTCGGGTGACGAAGTGCCCATTCCAGAGACCACGCTGTTAACAAACACCCTGCAGAATTAGTATCGTACAGGAGACGTCCTTAGCAGAGACTCGTGATGATGTCTCGCCCGTTCATGCTCAAAGCACCGTGGCGCTTCACACTCCCGATACGTAATTATATTGTACCTGTTCCAGCACTTGAGGACAGAAGACGTTCTACAGTGCCTTCATAGCAACACTCCTCCAGCGGAGAGCGAAAATGTGACTTCTCCTCTGATATGACGCTTCTGACTAGAACAAATTTTTTCTTTAGCTAATTTTCGTGTTATGTCTCTCTTATTAACAGTTTATTGTCTTCGTGGCAGTGTTTCTTATGTATAAAGTGAAGCTTAGTTTAAATACGCGTTTGGCCCAATATGATACTCTAAATGCTACATCCTTTCAGGCTGAAACCTAAATAGAAGTGACTATTTGGAGGACCTAGATGTAGATGGCAGGGAAAGCCTGTGAAGGGGGTGAACTGGATTCATATTCTCATAATAAGGACCAGTGGCAGACTTCTGTGAACACAGTAAAAGATATTCCGAGTCCTTAAAATTCGGTGAATTTCTGGAAAGGCAAGTAAATATTAGTTTTTCAGTAAGGACTATGCCACATGGAGTCATGAAGTTATATTGATTAATTAGCTAATTATACATGCTAAAATGTATATAATAATAAAATTAATCATACAAAATACAATTAAAATAGGTCTGTCTTTAAATGTCATGTTCCAAAACAATCTTACATCATATTAAATATTCTTCTCGTAACGGTTAATCTCTAAAATGAATCTGATGATGGATACCGATAATAAAAATGTACAAAAATTCTTTCCATCTTAATAATAATTCCTGCAACACGGTCCTATATCAACGCAACGTTTCACCTTTTCACTTTTCAACGCAAATAATCCGTGTTCTCCTGTAGTGTCTGTGGATAATTGTAGAGTATTCTGCATAAACAGAAACATAAATGCGTAAATTATATTTCATTAGAGAAAAGAGATCTCTGGCGTTGTACGGGGAGATGAAATCAGGGTGGGGTAGACAGGGCTACATTGGTTGCTGTACGAGGGTGGAGAGGGAGGGATGGGCATGGTTCAGAGCGGGTATTTGGAAGCTGAGAGGGATGAGGGGGGGCATGGATGGGAAAATATGCCCTTTATGTGGGGCGACAGAAAGCGAGATTCACATACTATTAAAGTGTACGGAAACCGGGAGGTGGAGGGAACAGCTCCTGAGGAACAAGTGGTTCACCGTTGGCGAAGAGTTGGCCTTCAAGAAAATTTTAAGCACTACGAATGACACGGAGGTCAGGGATGTAGGGAACTTCCTGTTCTATAAAGTAAGATTTTAAAGACAGGTCAAAATTAGGAATTCAGAACTACCACTGGGATAGAAGGCACGGGGGCAATAAGAAATAGTTATGTAAATAGTATTAGAGATTAAGGAATAGTTGTAGTAAGAAGTAGTGCTAATATTGCTACGTATGTAAGGACTGTGGCCGTGAAAACCTGGTGTTAGGCGGCCACAGATCTCTGTATATAGTCTAAACCAAATATATTATACAGCACATGTTACATTTCATAATTAAGTTGACATTAATTTCTCGGAACTGTGTTTATTGCTGGTTTTCACGTATGGACGCAAAAACAAATGATTACCTTCTCACCCCCCCATACTTATAAAAGTTCTGCGTTATCCAATACGCATCGACGCATAAACCAACAAAACCTACACATAACGTAAAATCAGGACTGAATTAATGTGCATCAGGAACGACAAGCAATCAGCCGTCATATATTTTATGAGCAGCATATGGAAAATAATTAAAAATTAACCAGGGTCTACAGTGACACGCAATTGTGGTGCAATTACATGTAATTTATTACCAATACCAAACCAAACATTGATTATACGATTCGTTTGACGCCCATACACCGAATAAATGTCCTGTAACAACGATTCCTGTCGCTTATTAACATCAGACATGAAATAATTTTACATTACTTTAACTGTATACGACTCGAGAACGAATAACGGAAGAAATATCGACAATAAACCATTATCGGCTGTAGCCGACCACTCTACGTTTTAAAAGAGGACCTGGGATTCGATATAATGAAAAAATTACACGTAAATAAGACGCACACACGCATACGAAGAACCCACATTACTTCGGATCCAATATGACACCCTATAAATGATGCCGTCTAAAATGTGGAATCCTGTGTTAACACTTTCCTTCAGGCAAAGTAAGTAAAGCGTCCCGCTACATGCCTATGCAGGCACTTGGGAGGAGCGGAGGTATAGCTCCTACTTTCTTGACCTCGGCACCAGATGGGGTGAGTGGTCAGCATCACGCCCCGGCCGTGCTTTACCCCCGGGAAAGGACCCCGGTACCCATTGGACAGGAGGCTGGGTGCTTGCCTTCAGGCACAGGCCATAAAAAATTTCTAGCTTTTTTAAAAATAAGAATGGGCTTCGTGATTGCTCTATGGACAGTGCTATGGGAAAGCTACTTCCACATGAAACTTTTTCGACGCCTCCATCAGAGGTGAGGCTGTTTATTGCAATCTGGTTACGAGAGACAGTCGGAAGCCTGCTTCAACACTTGAAGCTCTTACTGGTTGATTACTTTTATTACAATGTTTGTGCGAAAGGAACTGCTCTCTCTGAAGCCCCCTTTCATATTGATTGAAAGGAAAATTACAGCTGACAGAAACGATTAGAGATTTATATAAAGAAATAAGCTTCAAGGAAAATCGCGTCTGTCAGTCTGTCTCTAGCTTCGAAATAACTTTACAGCTTGTGTAGAAGAAAGGAAAATTGAAAGGCCAGACAGGAACAAGTTAAAAACTAAAATGCCCCTTTTATGTTTTAAATTGTTTCACCAAAATAGGTTGAGAAGTAATCTCAGAAATTAAAAGTTGTAAAATCGAGTTAGCTAATTTTATTCAACATCTTAGAAATATGTTGGGAGCAGGCTAGTATCAACGAATCTGAACCTCAGCAACGAATAGCCTAAAAGCAGTTGGTAAATATCGTTTCACAGACAACTTGGTGCTCAATCCATACACTATGCATTTATCCACGTAACTAAAACTGCATTAGCATAACTCGAAGGTACAATACGGCTAATATCAAAGACCCCACTGGACTCGATCTGAGTCACATCCACCCACATCGCATTCTCATTGCCTCTCTTCCTAAGATCCGCCTTAATGTTAACCTCCCACCTCCTCGGAAGCTCATAAGGACAATTTTTAAATGTTCCTAGCCAAATTTCTGTACAGGAAGGCAAAAAAAATAATAACAATAATAATAACCCACAGCCGCTTCAAATGTATTTAACTAGTCCCTATTAAACATTCAAGGGTCGAACTACAAAGGACAACCGTCCTCGGAACAGCAAACATCTTGAGGAAGATATTAACTTAACACAAGTAAAAATAGTGTAACAACTACTAATGGGAAAATATTTTCAATATAAAAGGGCACATATCTAGAAAATCGACTGAAATATTTATCAGTTGGTGGCCCCACTAACATGTTTGTACAAACGCGATGGTGGAAATCGCCAACGCAAACAGAAGACAAGACCAAGATTTAAATAAGGTCGTTTGAGGATCACTTGTCCATCCGGCGAAGCAGATATCGTCACAGAGAAGGAATACAAGGAGAGGGGACAGAGGGCTTCTCTGGCAGCGCGATTCTGAAACATCACGATTTCTCCCGAGAACTGGTTCGCCAATCTACCATGAGAGTGGCTTGTCGACGTGGAGTACGATCACGTATCAAGTTCCAAACGTAGAAGTGAAGTGCAGTTTGGCCAGCCTGTCACATTCCCATGAGTAATGATAACAGAACATGAAATATGTAGCTATGTGCTGGGCACAACAGAGAGAAATCACATCACTCGCCCGAAAGTGTGTAGCTATACGGTCCCTACAAGCTGCTGCTGAAGACCAGAAATCTGTTGCTATAAGTCCCTGGACTGTTACTCAGTCAGCTTTTAAACACGTTTACAATGTACTGCACTGTATCTGCAAACAATTATATAATTAAATTAAATATGAAAGTTAATTTAACACTATCTCTGCTATAAAACAGCGTCTTCCTCGTACCCCAATTGTGAGCAGCTACTGTGCAATATATTGTATTAGTTTCACATTGCCCTGTTTACAAGCGTGTTGTGAATTCCAGTGGAGTCCCAGAGCAGAAAGAAAGTCTCATCTATTCTTGCCCTAATGTTTTTAGATTCCACACCATGGATATCAATTTGCTGTAAAAACCAAAAATGAACACACAAACACACACACAGATAGAAAGAGAGAGAGAGACGCCCAATCGTAAGGAATTTCAGATTTTTAATTGCACTAAACCAATAACGAAGTACATCTAAAAATTACCGGCACAATACAACATAAAAATGGAACACGACGAATCGAAGAATACCAAGGGAAAATCACGAGAATGATTGGAAGATAATATCAATGGGCTGTAATGGGTTAAAATGGCTGGCTGTTCCATCAAGCATCAACAAAATGAAATTCAAAAGTGTACCCAGTCTTGTTCATAATATACTTCACAGAAAAGATTAACCTCCTGTCTAGCGTAGTTTTTGTCTTTTAAAACAGATGTTTCACTCTCAGCAATGGCGAGGGATTGGCGCATCAGTAAATTGTCACCTCCGGTTGTAACGCTGTAAATTGGAAAAGAAAGATGCTTTGATCTACTTCGCACAGGCATCCGGGGAGTTAGTACGGCCGCTCTTTACAGCTCAACTTATTTTGTGGTATTTTTATTTCAAATATAAACAAATTAGTTTTCCTGACTTCATAATACTATGAAATGCATTATGAACACAAGCTACGCATTTAATATGATGGCAAATATTGCTCTACGGTTTAAGGGCGATTTCAGATGATAGTTTCTCCTACTACTGAAATTGTCAAAGTCATGTAGTGTGAACGTAACAGATGCTTAATACTAGAAACGATGAGCTCTGATTTTGTTTTCATAAAATGTTGCTACCTTTGAACCAATGACGCACTACAACGTGGTAGGAAATTTAGAGCAATATAGTTAGTTTTAATAAGGGATCAGCGCACGGATTAATGGTACTTGTAAGATATCGCCGAGCTTCGGTGACCATTATAAATACACACGTTGGCCGTAAACACACACACACACAGGGAGAAGGGCTGAGGTCGACATGTTGACTCAATACACCAGTCAAACATTCTTCAACAAGAGAACCTGCGACTAACCACGTCAGAGCAGGTTCTCCACTCATCTCTCTCATTTTTGCTGGGAACAATTGTCGCAAATAACTCATTAGCCTACATACGACCTCCACTGTGAAGTGAAAATAACCTTAAGAAGCTGACGCACCTCTAAACCCGCAAACAAACAAACAAACAAGCAAAGCTTCGTGAGAACGACCGGTTTAGACCTAGGCGGTTTTTCCACCGCCTTGATGGGACGTAAGGTTGAATAAGAACTGAGCACATAGGCGGTTGTGTCACCATGGCGTTTCTATTTTTAACACGACATGCTTCATTTTCGGGGCGACGTGGAAGACGATCGGCGGTTGGCGGTGTCAATGGAAATCAGTGGCGAAACAACCGCCAGGCGGCCAGTGTCTGAACAACCATCTTGACGGTAAAGCATTTTATAGTGAGAGATTGATAACTGAACTGAAAAAAAAGGTCGGCACTCTACAATAAAGTAATAACGGGGAGATGTGATAAGAACTGCAACATTTTTATAGATACGCAAAGTCTCCATAAAACTCCTGAAACTGGCCGTTCCGCAATCTTTGGTATACAAGTGGATGCATCCAAAAATTTTTTATACACTTTGCCGTAGCTCCCAGTAACAAAGCGCACACAACAACCAACTCAAAAAAACTCCATGCTTCAGCTTATCAGTATAGTGCGCGTACCAACTGTCTCCGTTCATACACTTGAGTGTTGCATTAAAATTGGTCCGAATACCGACGTCACTTTCAGATTGTGTTCGATATCTGCAGAGAAATAAAAATTACAGCAGTACTGAATATTACGGGAAATAATGTTTTCGTTTGTCAGCATTGACGTTTCACTTCCGACGGAGGAGCAGAAGAACGGGTACTTAAATCTGGTATGATTGATACACATATTGGGCTATACCTACATATGGGAACTCTTCAATGTTAATCAATTACACCTACGGTTACATGGGTGCAAGGTGTCAGACAACGGCCTCATAAATTGAATATTAACGGTGACCTATAGTTAATACAACAGTCCTCGACTTATAAAGATAAAGAATAATGATAATAAAATGCATACCTTCCGCTTCGCTCGTCTTCCGAATGCGAATTCGCTAACCCGAGATCTCTCAACAGTCTCTTTAACTAAATTTGACCCTCCAGTTAAAAACCCCCCTCCAAAATGTCCTTCCAAATTCCCATCAAACGTAATCCTTCAATCTGCTGATGATGCAGAAGATCGCGATGATATTCCATCATCCTTCCTTCAATCCCCATAAAGTGCGCTTCAATCACTTCGATGCCTCCTTCACCAGGGTGGTCGCCCTAAAGATGGAGCAGTAAGAGCCTCTGAAACGTTGACAAACATCTACTAGACTACACGGCGCTACAATCCAGAAGACAGCCATCTTGGTTTGTCTAATCATGGACATGAGGCCCATTTTATGTGAAAACTGTACGTTTGGCTTGCGGGAAACCGGCAAATGGTGATTAAGCATGATTGTAAGTCACATGGCTATTCTAACATCAGGTTGAATGAACCAATATGTTACTACATGCACGTTGTCATATGGAATGCAGTTTATAATGACGAAAGTATTCGGGGGTACAAATTCCTTTCCACGTTTTCCCCTAGTTTCCAAACCGCAACTGTTACCAACACTAGAAGACTAATGTCCCTCGTTCGAGTTGGTTTTGTTCTCAAGAACAGGGAATGGAAACATAATAGAATGCTCAGACAACCCAGATTGATTTTGTTCGGCGCGTTCCATGGTGGTTGACGGGTCGGGTTGGGGTACAAGGACGGAAGCTGTGATAGCAACACGATCAAAAGCATTTGAGGGGGGTGAGGAGTTGGAGGACGACGACGACGTAACTCCGTCGATCTATGGCACTGTGTCGGGCACTTCGCCAAGCCAAGACACGGTTATACGACGGACAGGTTCAAAACATGATGGCAATCACTGTCAAATGAAAATGTTTACCTGCACGTCAAACGCCTTATGATCTCAGCAAGCAAAACGGAACATTCGCCCATTCACGCACTTACTTTACGTAAGAAAAATGTCCGCAAAGCAAAACATAAAATAAGACAGAAAAATACGATCCAGAATTATACAATATTTAAATTAAAAACAGTGCCTGCTAACAATTTGCCGTGGAGTATAGCAAATTCAGTGGAATTTTGTTTATCAGGTGCCTGGTCCATATGCTACTTCTCCGGTTCCAAGGTGTGACGGCGTCACACCAATCAAGAAAATTTCTCGGTATAGTTCCTCCATAAATGTGGAACATGTCAAAGGGTTGTCTCCGTCTAAAAGCCCAGAAAATGTAATTTACACAACAATTTCTGTTAGAGAAAGCATTTTATAAATTTTCAGTATCATTGCCATTATACTATTTTTCATGTTTACGGGCTTTCGTGTTCAAATAATATTTCTAAGCTTTCCTCTCATTACTTAATAAATACAACCAGTTTAATTTATTAAGCGTTCTTTGCGTATAGTTCATTCTGGTCTGTATCAGTTCAACACAAAATCTATTTTAGATAAAACTCAAACTTTCTCATTACCCTGATCATGGATACCACAAACAGCTGTGAAACGTTGGTCAATTTCTGCCAA
This sequence comes from Zootermopsis nevadensis, assembly GCF_000696155.1. The sequence continues at coordinate 604,798 of NW_019059889.1, forward strand.
ACTACACGGCGTAACATTCTAGACGACAGCCATCTTCACATCTGAATCAGCCAAACTAATTTCATGAGTACACTAGCTAGGATAGTGTTTTTTTAATACTGTCCTTCTAAATGAATCATAAGTTTTCTTAAAGTCTATAAATTTCCGATGTACTGAGCTCCCACTTTTTCCGATATGTGAGGAATGCAGAATATCTGATCAACATTCCAATGATTACGTCGAAATCCACAATAATGATCCTAAAAAATTTCATCGACGCATGGAGTTAACCTTAACAGAAGAATGTTGGATAAAATTTCGTACTAAGTAATAAAAATGGTATTCCTGGATAATGAATACATTCAGTTTTATGGGGGTTTTCTCTTCCAGATAGGTACAATGACAGATTCCTTCCTTTGATATGTAAATTCTTTCTTATTAGAAATATAATGAGGTCTCAGAAGTTTGTGGACCTAATGTATCTATTATGCTGGAATTTTATCAGTAACTGACAATTTGTTCCGTTAAACGTTTAACAGAAATCTTAACCACAAACTAAACAGACTCTGGCACTAATTTCTCAGCTGTAGGGCTACGTGTTTCATTTTGCCTAACAACTTTAACCACATGAACACATTGCACCAACACGTGTATACATTATAGAATACTGTGCAATGACTTCCAGAAGGTATAACCATGGTCGACAGACATTCACCGTTTGGTGATTCAGGTTCCATATGAAAAGTTATAATGAGAACGTTACTTCCGCGACCAATTTCAACGCCTGAAAAATCAAGGTTTATTATCGATGACAACGGTTAATTCGTACAGGCCTATTTATGGTCGTCATCCATTTCATAAAAAATATACTACGTCTTAAATTAAATACAAGGAAAAATAATCTTCTTCAAATATCTTAACAAAGTAATTTACTGCATATTATTTACCGAGGAGGAAAAGAAAGTCCGAGAATTTCAAAACTTCTGATTCTAACTCCGTAACGATTTCTGACAGTTTTAATTAGAAATTATCCCAACATCCATTTTACAAAGTTCTGCAGAAAGCGGCAGCTATTACGAGTCAGGAGCACTATTGCAGTCCTCGGAAATCCCTACAGATTTTGATCCATTAGTCTGGCAAAACAGATCCTTTGTTCCAACTTCCTGCCTTACGAGCTCGCAGGGACGTAATCCATCGCATAAATGAAGATAATGAAGTATAAAGTAGCAGTAATTTTGCGTAATTCAACAACTTCGTTGTTTGACTCCCGATTCATCTTGGAAAATAAATATATGTATGGGAGGATGCCTTTTCATGACATCCTTAAACTTGACAGATGAGATAAAAAGACTAACATTTGATTATTGGCTGTATTTTAAGCCTTAACACAGAGAAGCTAATGTAGCGGATATTTTTTTAAAAACAGATCCCTGCCTAAAATAAAATTAGTGGCAGAAAAAACGTTCTTGAAAGATTTGAAGTAACTTTTGATTTCAGGTAATTGATTACGCAAATACTCACTCTCTTGGGGCAGAGAAAATTTCGAGTGCATCTAACACAAACCAGAGAATTCATTTTGACTGCGTTGTGATGCCGTGCATGAGACCACACGGCGTCTGAAATCATAACGTCACAATCTGCAATACGTGTACTCTTTACGGTCTCTGAGAAGATAATGTATAAAAAGTAAAGTGTTCAGTCCTTTATATTACCAAAAACAAACGCAATATAAAAGAACGTTATAGTATCAACTGCTTATAACTTAGATCAGAGGTCAACAAATGTTGGCTGAATTCATCAGTCAGACAAAATTTCTGCTCGCCAGACATTTCCTTCATATAAGAAACCTACCAACGCCGTTCCTACAGCTTTGTTGCTTATAACAAGTAAGACTGTAAGCAATTGTGAGCAAGTCATTACATGTAACCTACAAGGTGAAGAAGTAACTCACTGGTGTCGGCAGTTTTTGACACCATACAAGTGTCAAAACAGACGAAGTAGAACAAAGCGACGGATCATTCACGCAGTGCCAAATAGAAACTGCAAAACTGTATTTCGCGTCAATTTGTTTTGCTTACATCCCGTTCAGACACGTCAGCGTCGCGTTAACAAATCCCCCCCCCCCCAAATACTGTGCAATGACTTCCAGAAGGTATAACCATGGTCGACAGACATTCACCGTTTGGTGATTCAGGTTCCATATGAAAAGTTATAATGAGAACGTTACTTCCGCGACCAATTTCAACGCCTGAAAAATCAAGGTTTATTATCGATGACAACGGTTAATTCGTACAGGCCTATTTATGGTCGTCATCCATTTCATAAAAAATATACTACGTCTTAAATTAAATACAAGGAAAAATAATCTTCTTCAAATATCTTAACAAAGTAATTTACTGCATATTATTTACCGAGGAGGAAAAGAAAGTCCGAGAATTTCAAAACTTCTGATTCTAACTCCGTAACGATTTCTGACAGTTTTAATTAGAAATTATCCCAACATCCATTTTACAAAGTTCTGCAGAAAGCGGCAGCTATTACGAGTCAGGAGCACTATTGCAGTCCTCGGAAATCCCTACAGATTTTGATCCATTAGTCTGGCAAAACAGATCCTTTGTTCCAACTTCCTGCCTTACGAGCTCGCAGGGACGTAATCCATCGCATAAATGAAGATAATGAAGTATAAAGTAGCAGTAATTTTGCGTAATTCAACAACTTCGTTGTTTGACTCCCGATTCATCTTGGAAAATAAATATATGTATGGGAGGATGCCTTTTCATGACATCCTTAAACTTGACAGATGAGATAAAAAGACTAACATTTGATTATTGGCTGTATTTTAAGCCTTAACACAGAGAAGCTAATGTAGCGGATATTTTTTTAAAAACAGATCCCTGCCTAAAATAAAATTAGTGGCAGAAAAAACGTTCTTGAAAGATTTGAAGTAACTTTTGATTTCAGGTAATTGATTACGCAAATACTCACTCTCTTGGGGCAGAGAAAATTTCGAGTGCATCTAACACAAACCAGAGAATTCATTTTGACTGCGTTGTGATGCCGTGCATGAGACCACACGGCGTCTGAAATCATAACGTCACAATCTGCAATACGTGTACTCTTTACGGTCTCTGAGAAGATAATGTATAAAAAGTAAAGTGTTCAGTCCTTTATATTACCAAAAACAAACGCAATATAAAAGAACGTTATAGTATCAACTGCTTATAACTTAGATCAGAGGTCAACAAATGTTGGCTGAATTCATCAGTCAGACAAAATTTCTGCTCGCCAGACATTTCCTTCATATAAGAAACCTACCAACGCCGTTCCTACAGCTTTGTTGCTTATAACAAGTAAGACTGTAAGCAATTGTGAGCAAGTCATTACATGTAACCTACAAGGTGAAGAAGTAACTCACTGGTGTCGGCAGTTTTTGACACCATACAAGTGTCAAAACAGACGAAGTAGAACAAAGCGACGGATCATTCACGCAGTGCCAAATAGAAACTGCAAAACTGTATTTCGCGTCAATTTGTTTTGCTTACATCCCGTTCAGACACGTCAGCGTCGCGTTAACAAATCCCCCCCCCCCATACACGCGACAGTTTCAAATTTACTGTTAGACATCTGTGGAGAAACAAAAGAAAAAGAAAACATCAGTAGAGAAAACTTAAAAAATGTTTTCAATTTTCGGCCTTGATTTTTCACGGAACAGCAGAGGAACGGGGGTTTGCTGAGCCCTGGTTTAGGTATAATTTAAAACGTCTGTCCTTCATGTTTACTGACTAAACAAAATTAAAGTTAACCTTAAAGTATCTCTTGTTTGCTTCAAGTATATAATCACTGTGACAAGTTGAGAAAATTCAAGCTGAGGTCCAATGTAGCGACATAGCAGTAATGACTGAGAGCGATTCCTGTCGTTGCGTCTTTTTAAGCATTTTCGATTCGTGCCCGATCCGTGTTTCAGTTAACACTTCCTGGTAGTCGCTGACATGATAGTTTCCTCTTGAATAATTATTAGACGTGATCGTTCTGCTTACACATGAGCAACAGAAAGCTAATAAGCGTAACAAGTTATGTATATTTCATGAATATTTAAGAATGTCTCTGCATTAATTTAATGTTACACTCAAAAGAACCGTGCATTAATTAGCCACTGTATAACAAAGTCGTAGCTTTAAGTACGAGCATCTAAGTCCATTTTGAAGAGAGTAAAAGGACTTACCTTCAATTTATGGTTCGGAGTGGTGCACTGCAGCACTGCGTTGGGACAAGGGTAACCTGACTTTATAAACTACACGTCGCTGACGCACGTGGATAATGGATTTAGAATCCAGCTGTGATCATGGCTAATGCCATAAAAGATGGAACACATGTTCTAAAACAGTGGTCCGTAGGGGACACACCCTTACTAGACAATCTACGAGTTGTTATTCCTTTGTTGCTGGTTTACTTTTATTCTCCTTTTTACATATTTCATCATAATTTTAATTCGTCCTTCTCTTTCTTTGCCTTCCATTTGTACGACCTCAGACACCAAACAACTGATTCTTACTGCACTTATCTGTGCTCCCTAAATTATGAGAACGAAGCTACAAAATACGACCTACCTCGACCGCGATGCTTAGTCACCAACTTAACTTGCTAGTAAAGATTATGTATCAGTTACTACCGTTAAACTATCCATGGATTTAACGATTCCTTAATGACCTGTTTCATCAAGCAGTCGTACCAGAATTTTGGTGTCCTCTTCAACATTCTATATCTATTAGTTATTTTCTCCTACTCAGCTACATACCCAGCCCATCGTAACCTCCCACAGTCTTCTGCCCTAATAGTAACCTGTATAACTCACGACGTTGGTAGCCTACGCTACGGAAAACACTTTCCAAACAACTGACAAAAAAAGCAGAAAGCCGCTACACGCCACGTAGGAGATAAGGCGGACAGAGTGGTACAGCTCCTACCCGAATCTCATCCTCAGCACTGGACGGGGATGAGTGGTCAGCGTCATGCCCCGGCCGCGCTTTACCCCCGAGATACGACCGCGACACCCATTGGGCAGGAGGTCTGGGCGCAGAGAAAGCAATTGACAACCTGAACCAAACTACCGATGGTGTAATCTGTAGCTTGTTCCAGTTACAATTTAAAACACAATGCTAAATAACATCTTTCTAACAAATTTTAGGGTTCCCTTTACATCTAGCAGCAAATCGTTATAAAATCTGAATACACACACACCCCTTCGAGAATAAATACGAGAAAAAATGAAGAAATTCCGAAAGCAGAATGCTACAATGGAGAGCCAAGCCACCAAGTTAGCTGAGCCATAAACGTCTACACTCTCCAGTCTAATACGGAAGTCCCATCGGCATGGGAATTTGAATAATTCAAGACACGTAGAGCTATAATCTCGCCCCCGCCCCCACTATCCTAGCTGGATATCCAATGCATCCAGTGACACTTTACGGGCCCACTTCTAGGAAAAATACTAACACGAGGCTGATTAAATATTTCACGTTTACAAAAACAAAGCTAAGTCAATCGGATAGAGAAACAAAATTATGGTCTTTATACCATGGAATCACAAAGTGAAAAATCTCATATTCACATCTGCATAGCCAGGTTATAATAGACGACAAAGAAAGTAAAATTGTAACATGATAAATTTAAAGACATCAAAAGCAAAGGGAATGCGTTTGGTTTAAAACGCTTGAAAACACTGTGACCGTTCAATGGGAAGCCTCCTTTGTGTCGCATAAGACCTACACTGAACTGCAATTAGCAAATGGGATTTTTAATGCACATCTCATCCAAGCAAATCTGTTTACAGATAAAATAATATCTGCGAAAAATTTATGAGCCCTACTTTCTTCAAATGTTTTAGTCCAAATGGTTATAATCTTTTAATAGCTATAAACTAATAATTATACTATACGGTCATCATCCGTTTCTGTACATTACTACATAACCCAAATACGACAAATTTGTGAGATATAACTTCAAAGTTTCCCACCGTCGCCACGTTTGTCATTTTTCACGTACACACATAATTTCACACAGAATTTATGGGTGTAGTAAAGCCTAATCTCCTTGCCTAATTCTGTTGGTGCTGTCAAGCAAGCCTATAATTCGCCCGGGCGCCACATTGTAGTTTTATGTACAACAAGAAATTATCCAAAACAATACCGGCATATTTATCGAAGATCTACTGCAGATAAAAATCTCAATACCAGACTTTAATTGAAAACAGTGCCACTTCCATCTCAGCCGTTCACGGGGCCGCTATGTAAGCAATATGGAAGTTATGAAATTAAAGTGTACAAGGGTTCTTTGTGCTATCAGCAAAAAGAACACCACAACCCTCTCATTCCTTATAATAAAAGGCAAATAGGATATAACAAATAAGTTAACTTCCATCTTTATAAAAATTCACAGTTCTATAGTTCACTTTACAGCTTAAAAATATGTTTCACGTAAATAATAATGTCTATTTTAGTAAGAAAATAATGATTTTAAACGAGTTATCACGAGGTTAAGATTTAGGCGGTTAAATCCACTTCTCACACACCAAAACTTTCATATTCAACTACCCGATAGACATTCGAATCCTCAGGAAACAAACTGGGTGTAAAGTGTTCAGATGGAATATTTCTAAAACGTCGCTGCTATGTAATTTGAGTTATTATTTCTATTCTTAAGGAAATATACATATTCTTTCTGAAAATTCAGCGAAAAATTGTAATATAATTAAACATGACAGAACTACAAACAGTACACGTAAGTTGCCACACAGATATAAGATACAGACTACAAGTCGCTGTACTTAACAGTCTTATTTACTGCATATAATTTTGAATATGTTGGGATCAAAGTACTGCAGAAAATATTTGAGGTAGGAAATATCTAGAGCAAGAGATTCTACAAGCTTGTAGAAGATTCTTCAGGAACACCAAGGCTCATGAAGGGCTATATTTCCTCCGTATTGCTAGTGGTCGTCGCAATAAACACTAGGCCTAACGGGGGATATGAAAGAAAGGCCCGGAAAAATTATTGCCTGGGGAAATACCAGTAAATAAACCCCAACTGGAAAGGCGCGTGTGAGAAATCATAGATGTGTTAATGCCTGTGATATCATAAGAAGAAAGGGAAGTATCTTCCCCTTCTTTCTCTGCCTGCCCGTTAGGAATGAGTCCCTTGCCTGCTGTCCATTTCCGTGCCAAAGTACACGCTTTGCAAATAAGATTTTTGCAGCGTCTCGCTTTCTAATCGTGCAGGTCTCAGAGGTATGAAAAGTTGATTTGGGCTTGACTGATTTGCGAAATCGCATAAATGACAATAAATTAATCGCAGTGCCAATTACATTGTGACTTGTCCGACTCACTTTTAGGTTTTGTTGTCAACTCTGAAGGAATCCTGTCAGATAAACACAGGAAGGACTGAGCAGTGAATCTAGGGGTTCGTTAAACTGATGTGGTTTCATAATTCATTCGCTACATAATTTACTCCTGGAGTTATCTGGAAGAACCTTGCATAATTCATGGAAGAATGAATTAAGGTTTTGTACAAAAATCGCTATATTAGAACCACCAATTAATTATACATCAATATGGGAGGATGTATAATAAAAGAGATATTTTAGGTTATATCCAGTACCTAAATTGCAATAGAACGTTTCGGAAGTTGGATCTTCTTCCTTCTTCAGGTAAAAGGGGAAGGGCGGAATCCCTAGCTTCCCATATTACATGAAGACGGAAGAAGATCCAGGGCCCTGCACCATGGAGTTAGTTGGATATTCGTGTAAAGTTCAGCATATAGAGAATAGCTCCAAAAGCATGCATACAAATTCAATAATAATCCATTGTTGTCGCCGTTTTCCAGCTGTATTGAGATAAGGACGTGTTATCAACAAGAAGGGGCATCCCCACATTACCATCGCGATGTCTGGGCATATCTTGACAACACTACCCGGACGATGGATACGACGAAGGCGATCTGTTGAGTACCCCTCACGATGGCCAGATTTAACCCTACTTTTCTTCTTGTGAGGTCGCTTGAGGGCCGCGGTGTCCAGCACTTCGAGAATTCGGGCAGAAAATTCAGTTGCTCACCCCTGTCAAGTGTGCCATTAAGCTAACGGTGGTCTTTTGAACACCTACACAAGATTCGCGAATTCATTAAGTGTCAATGCTGAAAAGAATATATCGGTCTAGTTGATTAAAATGTTTTAATTTCATTCATTGAATGTGTGTATGCATCTTTTGGGGGCACTGTGTGTGTGTGCGTGCGTGTACAGCGAGAGAGAGAGACAGCGATCGGCTGCCTGATAGTAATTTATCTGTACTGAAAATGAAATGTTAATGGGTTAATCTCGATATGACACATTTCATCGCAGTCTACTTGTCAATACAATTTGCTATCAAGACGAATGTTGGGTTTTAAAAGCTGGAACCCCTGTTCTAGTTCAGCAAGGCTTCAACTATCTGTTTTCCACTAGATATTTGTGCCTATTAATTGGAGTGGGGGGGGGGGGGCTAAAGCTCCTCTACAGAATGAAACAGTGACTTCCGACACAGGGCGTTGGGTAAACAGGTTGATTTGTGCTCCTGTGACGGCTTTCGCGCTGACCCCAATATAGTGTACATTACCAATTGCACCAACTAGAGAATCGCATCAGTGACATGCCTAGCCCATACGTCACGATTTAGATCGCAAATCATATCGACTGTAATTATCTGAATTCAAGGGATTTGCATGTCCAGTGACAGACGCTGATTACTTCACGACAGCGAAAATATGTACTCAAGTTTTGCTAATACTTGTGTTGTGTAATGATGTTATTTCAGCTGCGGAAGTTGGGTCACATAATGTTCAGTGGAGTGACAAAGTGAATTTAAATTGCAGATGTTGCATCCATTAGCCTCTATTGTTATTGAACTATTAATACTACTGCATTTGTTACATAAATGTACACAGGGTTTAACCTAACCTGCATCTTAATGCTACAATCGTAAATAAAAATTCAGAAACATTTTTTGCATGAACGGCGCGACACTCCGATGGCTCTCACAAACCTAATGCATCATTGAAGTCCAAGTTGTGGCGTTAGGAATGCATTATTTTACCCCACGAATACTGAGTCTCCTTATAAATGATACAGTCCTGTGACCCACGGTATTGAAATCTATTCTCTGGAGACCCATTGGGACGAATGAAAACCAACGTGCTAAATTCTGTCCCAAACAAACTGAAACTTTATGAGGATCGATTTAATAAAGTTGGAAGTGTAAGGGAGACGATATAAACCAAATTTAACTTCGCCCAACAAAATTTACAGTACATTTTCCACAACAAACTTCACCAAAATTCGTTAAATAGTTCGAAAGTCAAGATATACGATCGGGTAGATATCACTTGACCTTATGCTAATTTAAGTATTTTGTGCATGGAGAACAGAAAAACGTCTTGGTTAACATAAAACGAAAAACATATTCATGAATTAACAACTGATGGTTTGAGGAATATTGATAGTGATTCAGGGACACATACAGACCTATAGCCTACTTAGATTAAGCTATGAGCCTGCCTGAAACGTCCAAGTTAGATAATAATTACGATACAATGATACATAAGCGTAAATAGGCAGAGGAAGAGACGGGTAGATTTGTACTTATAACAATAAACTCTATTCAGCAAAAGAATATTTATATTAGGCTGTGGTCGACAAAAACCAATCATAGGATAGAAATGTTCTTCTATATAAATAATTCAATAAATGAATGAATTTCATTGGCGCACTGAATCAGTAAGTTAAACAGTATCGAAACACATACGACAATCGATTACGAATTCAGAATGAAGTATCAGGAAGAGGTATGTGACTTTTTTAATAAAGTCTCTACAGTTCCTGGGACGCTGTGACGTAAACCACTAAACACCTCAACCGGGAAACTTTGTACGTCATCGAGGTAAAGTCTCCAACAAGTTACGAATTTCAATTACACTTACGTTTCATTTGAGATATTTCGCCAACACAGTCACGACGGTAAGATATTCAGAGTAGAAAGTACCAGAATATAAACCTTTCCGAATGTAGAACGAACACGTCTGTCATAGGATTGGCTAGCAGTAAGTCATGTAAAAAGCGCTATATTATCTCCGAATGAGTTCATTTCAGATGAATGCGTTCCATGCTAGAGTAAAATACTATGAGAGCATTCAGACCACAATCAATATTAATACTATCAAATATATAAATATCTAGCACATCATGGAGTTTATTTCTTTCTTGACTCAAACGAATGTTGAAATATTACTTTAAAACAAACCACGATCACTTAATTGCACATCCTTGCAATTTATTCTTCCTCGTTGCTCGACTAACATTCCGTGTCCTCCGCAATGAGAGTTGTTCGATTTTTGACGTTGTTTACTGGGGCTTCTGGTCTCTCAGATAATCAGACTAATTGCTTTCTTATCGCACATTCCTTTCAGGTGTCATACGTGAAACGAAACTCTCCGAATCGCTGAAGCCGAAGTACGTCTAAATAATTTTTAAGAAATCCGTACCGCAGAGAAAATAACACTTCACCATTAGAAAGACGAACTGGTTAATTCTGCTTAAGCAAATTTTCCCTGTTTACAGTGATAATCATACGAAACCCATAAATGTAAAATTAAGATATATTGATTGTTGAAGAAGGTGGAACATATGGTTACCGCTGGGTTCATTTATTCATGCATTCCCTACTTCTCGGAATGCCTAATATTTTCGCTTTTTCCTTGGTCGAGCCTTGTTTTTTCCTGACAAGATATTCACCATATTTTCCACCCGGCTTACTTTTCTGGGACTTTGCCAGCTCATGATTCATAATGACCGTGTCATATCTCATCAGAAGCTGTATAACGTGCACAGTCGACGAAGGGTCATCAAAGAAGCTAAAAAGATAATTTACATACGTTAAAATTATTAATGCTTTTCCTGTTTCCACAGAAACTGTTAGTGGAATGTACGTACTAACATACGAATGTAAATAAAACTTTGTACAGAACAAATACAATTAAAAAATATACACCCTAACATCCGTATGGGAAGGCGAATCTACATTACGCTATTAAAGTGTACAGAATGTTAAAATTCAAATTCATACACAGAAAAAGTTTGGACACAAAAAATATTTTATAATATTTTTAACAATAATAATATTTCTGAGCTACAAGTTTCTATCAAACAAGACCGTACTCAGACTCTCATAGATACTGAATCACATTTAACTCCCATAACATATATTGTGTTCAAAATTGCCTTTAACATTAAGATTATAACATCTAACAGCTTTATACACAGTAGCATGAAGAGCGCGAAGTAACTATATCTACTAAGAAATGAAAAGTCTCCACCGAGAGGCCACCACTCCTGCTTCTTATTCAGAAGATTCTGGGTTCAAATCGGAGACATCGGCTATTGTGACTCAAGTATTTAGTTTTTTACCTCAGTACCTTCGGAAATGCGGTATATTACATTTGATTACGCCAAAACCTTCATTCCACATCCTTTCTAATCATTTATTCATTACTCATCCTATCATTCGACACCATTGAGTCTAAACTATTGACAGCGTAATTAAATGAAAGACGCATAAAACAGAGGAAACTAAAAACAGTTTTGGGATATATAAAATAAAATCAAAAAGGAACAATACAGGCTCCCCGTGGAATATGAGAGTGCACGAAACTCAATTTCCTCAACCATCAACGGTGTCTTTGGGTTCGTGTGTCGAACGACGTCAAGCGTCTCCACCCCCTGTCCCCCACAAAGTACATTCACCGGCCAGCACGAGGTCTCACTAACATCGTAAATGCATTTCCCCGCTTCGCACGCTGGATATGGCATCGCACGGGTCCGCCATGCTGTTGTGGTACAGTCGCCTTACTTCCTCCTGTTCCGGAGAGAATATCACAGCATAAAACAGATCATATGTGTTCAATGCTGCTATCAGAATATCACGTTAAGTTAGCTGTACACGCCGTGCCAACCAGCTCCTTAGCAGGACTCCACTTCACTGCACTGTGGCATAATGCTGATGGTCTCAATGCAGTGCTTCTGCAGAATCCAATTCCCTTCCGTCCTATAAAGCAGAGTTAAAAGCGGATGGTGGCTACCGGGATTCAAGACAAATGCACTTTTTACACTCTAGTAATTGCAGTAAACAACGGAGCGTCGCTGCGATTCTCCGCGTCTTCGTCCAATGTTTTACCTGAACATCCTTTATGAGTCCTTATTCATAAAGGCAGGACGAAAGGAGAATACATCATTTAAAAACATTTAAAATGTAGGTATAAATACCTGAAAACACTAATAAATAAAAATGAATATGTCTGTCTTCTGGATTGTAACGCCGAGTAGTCTGTCACAAGTTTATCAACGTTTTAGAGGTCCTTGCTGCCTCCATCATCATAAAAGAGTTACATCATGAAATTATTACAACAGATTCTGGAAATGTATATCTATTTTCGACTCGATAACTGAAGTTACGCAAAAATGGGACGGTTCCAAGTATGAAATCCCGACCGTTTGGTCTGTAATACAGTATGTCACGCTATTAAGATGGCTAATTAAGATCTTATAAGTGTTCAGAGTCCCCGTTTCACTTGCGGAGTTAAGAACTAAGTCAATAAACTTCAATATGAAAACTAAGTAAGCTATAAAGCAAGAGTTACATACATACACATGTACAAAAACAACGTGATGTTAATACGATATTATTTCACTGGGAAATAATACGCAGCTTATAAAATACGGAAACCATGGCAAAAATGAAATCCGCTTAAGTATATATTTGTAATATTCAATAACTGTAGTTACACTCTAATACACCAGACAGAACTTCAGTTTCTAGATATGTTGTATTACTGAAGTTTGATGAAACTTTGTGGCAAATTACAACTCCCGGAGCGTCGGAAATTATGAACTGTGCTTCTGAAACTTCACGCTACAGGTTGCAGAATCAGGCCTTCGATGCGTCGTTAAGTTGGTAGTAAGAGGTTCTGTCACAAGTGAAATTTCATGCATCTCCTTGGTCATGCTACTTACAAAGACAATGACAGAACCGTTTGATCAGGCCAATGATGACGCTCTACTGCTATTACCGGACAACTAATGCTCCTGAGAAGAACCTTGTTACTTGTTACAACGCAACCAAACTCCGGTTTGCGGGCCAAAGTGCAACAAATACATTTCTATGTATATCCACAACGTGTGTAGAAATAGTACATTTATATCTGTCTATAAAGGCTGTGTTTTCTCAGTGACGGGTTCAGAAATGAGGGCCTTAACACCGCGCACCGCATTGCAGATAATTATGGAGCCATGGTGGAACAATGACTATCAGAAGAAAAATCAAAGAACTCAGAGGAAAACCTGCTTCAACATGAATATCACTTTAATTCAGCTCAGATTTGACCTGAGTCTCCGTGGTGAAAAACCTTAGTCTGAGCACGCGAGCTATAGTACATTCATTTATGTTTGTATTTGTACTGGATTGGGCTCACGTTAATCATGAAAATCCCCGAACAGGATAATCTACGTCCCTCTCTGAGTACCGAAACGATAATGTCTTAATTACATATTACAAGGTGTACCGCTTCGGCTAACATGATCGGTATTATGGCTCTGAGGCCATTAAACTGACAGCTGATGTTCCGTTTGTTGATAAAAATACGAAATCATGGAGGAATATGTTTGCCACGCAGTACGTATCATTTCCTCCCGATGTACAAATGACCGGAAGTTACGCCCGCTTCATTCGTGATATGCGTTACATTAAGCTGTACTGGAATAGATTTATATGGGATTTACCCCACTCCAATGAAATCTCTCATTAAAATCAATTTAATATTACAACGATGGACATATTGCGAATTCATGTCAGATTTTCACCGTAAATTGATTAAATTTTCTCTACTGATCGGTGATAAGTATGGCCGCCCGTCAGTACCATCTGTTGCTAACAATACCTACTTAATCCTCTCGGCGATTCATCTATCCCACTGTTAAACCAATAACATTCTGGAGATACAAACAATAAATTGTCTTTCGCGTATTCCCATAGTAACTAACCATTTTCATACATAAAATGTCAAAAGTACGGGCAGTTACGTTTAGGTGTGATGTCTGTCAAATTTCCTTAGGGCACCGAGTCATTTCAAATATTCGAAGACAAATGGAGGCATGAAATGGTTTCGGTGGTGAGTCCGAAGATGGCTACCTTCTGGATTGAAGCGCCGTGTAATCTGGTATAAATTTACCAGCGTTTCAGAGGTCCATTCTGCCTCCATCATCAGGGTGATCGCCGTAATACAGTATGTCACGTTAACTAATTAGACTTATATAAGCGTTCATTGTCACCCGTTTCCCGTGCGAGGCGAAGAACTAAGTCACCACACTTCAATATGAAAAGTCTGTAGGCTACGTAACACGCACACGTAAGAAATGTATTATTATACTCACCGAGCAACGCTTGGAAGAGACGAGACTTGAAGATCCGTATGACGCGTTCGATGGCCAGCCGGAGCTGTTTGTCCTGTGGTTTTGTCAGTTTTTCATGGTAGTCCTCAAGCAGCTCCAGCGCCCTATGTGCTTCTGGAACAATGTCAGAACTGGGTGTCACGACACACATTTATGTACAGTACAGTAGCACAGTGTATGTAGACCTAGGTCACGTATATGGATGTGTTACAGGTTGTATGAAACTCGAGGTTCTCACACTGGTGAAGAGATCGATGTTTATCTGAAGAGTAACCCTGTATGTATTTGCAGGTAAAAATAAATGGTTATATATCGGTATTATCAGTGTAAGCGAGGACTACCAAAGTGCATGACTACCACCTACAAAATTTACCTGCTGGGCGGTTTAGCTTCAGTAAACGAAAACAGGCTTTGAATGATGCAATACGTGAAACCTGTGAACTGTTTACTTCGTATATCACACAGTACACAAAACACACCAGCATGTCATAACACAGTAAACGCCCTCTTTCAATAACTGCATTAAAAACACTTGAGTAAGTCTGTAACCTTCCATCACAATATACAAAACATGACCAGGCTTGCTGCAAAAACGCAACTGCCCAGCTTTTTGCAAGAAATATTACTGATTTCTCCACATACTACTTGCTACATCTAGGGGTGAATTATGGAATTAGAAAACAAATGAGAAACACACAAAACAAATGACATCAAAATTCAATGTCAGCGTTGCCAACTTATGTAAATTGTTCCCAACCATTACTAATAAATTTAAAGATAATACAGTCCATATATATAATAATGAATTAAACAATAAACGGTTCCAACGTACTTTGTGAAGTAAACTAATGAACAAAAATGGAAAAGTTCCTGCAGTGTTTTGCAAAGCCCGTCAGTAGGTCTTCTCACTGCAATAGACAACTTAAATTAATTAATAATTTTTATGGCTTTTGTGATAACGGTGACGAACCTTCTGGTTCAATAAAGAAAGTGGGATATCATAAATTCTCATATAAATAAAATTCTGGAAATACAAATTCATAATATATCGGATTAGTAAATGAGTTTAAAGAAAAACCATATTAAATGTTGAAAACGTTACATAACAAAACATTAAAAATGGAGAGTAGGAGATGAATTTCAGGATATCGCTAGTGTAAACAGGACAGGCTAAAGAGTGTATAGAAGGTTCAAGGTATTGTGTTAAGCAAACCATCAAGTCCTGTTCAGATTTTTTTTATTTTATATGAGTTTTAGTAACCCAGTTATTGTAGAAGCGGAGCGCATAACCCATTCGAGAATTGGATTTCCTACCAGAAACGTTTACAACTCGCAGTAGAATTATCTGGAGGCTTTCAGGCCACTTGGCGCAGTAAACAGGTTTCCTGGGCTGTTGCATCTTGTCGAACTGAAATTACTTCCTGGCGTTGAGGGGTACAATTACAGGTCCCATCTTAGTGTGAGTGTATAAAATTGGAACCGGAATTGTTTCTAGCGGCTAGCCTACTAGCCAACGCTCCCCTTCGAGAATGGGTGGACAGATTGGCTAAACGGCTGTGTGACAACTATCTCTGGGGAAGAGCTTAGCACTAGTCCACTCTCGTCTTTCCATACTGAACTTGTACAAGGCCAGAGAGTGAAACAACGCAGAGAGTGATAGAGTACAGCAGACATTAAAATATCGAGACCACAATCTAACATGGAATTCTTTTGTCTTCCACAAAAATTATTTATAAGTGGTAAGACTCCTGCTTGAAACGCATTATTTAAAATAGCATGTAGGTTTCATGTTAAAAGACTGTTGTATTTCATCAGACGGACAGACAGATGACAACAGCAAACTGAATTGTCTAATTACGCGAAATACAGGAGCAAATTTGTTGGTTTCATAATATGAACTGATGCTGATAATGATTACCAATCATGATAACAATCTGACGGTCGAAAGTCGATAAAGTAGCCAGCACTCCAGCTTCGTTTCGCGAGGCTCCGGTTCAAATCTCGGCCCTGACACGAACTATCCTGACTACTTTTCGTGATTCTACTCAGTTCACCCGTTAAAATATCGGGATAGCACAATAAATTGAACCATGATAGCTTCCTTTGATATCCCTTCCAGTTCATTGTTAATTTTAATTATTCTACGGTATACGATGTTACTTAACCGACCAGTATAATCGTCTTAAAATCCAAAATGCACCACAGCAACTGAGACAGTGATTTTAATGCTTCATTTATGTACAAGTTCTCTTTCCAAGCTGCAGTTCAGGATGCCCACAAGAATATGCTACTTGGAAGTTTCGCCGAAGTATATATGCAGAACAGGTAGGGAAAACGAAACTCTTAAAAGGAATAGAACTTAAAATTATTATCGTAACGCAGGATAATTTACATAAGATCAGTTTCAGTTCGGAGGTATCTGAATATTGTACTCCCAGTGTTTTCCAAAACAGCATATTTTACAAATTCACTAACAAAGAACCATTGCGTGACGAATAAAGGCATAACCAGTCTTTTGAAACGATCCTAGCAGATATACATACAGAGTGGTTATAAACTAAAAGAACCTTTTTTATATCGTATTGTAAATGTTTCATGTAAGATGTATATATGTATATGAAAATCTCAAGGGCCATTTGTTTCTTGAAACAAGAGATAATGTATTAACTATCACACACGGTACTAATAGTTTTAATTCGATCCTGAATAACCTTACCATTCTGAAGCACTGGGTTCGTTTATATTTGATCATGCTATTCTATTTTTTATGTTACTGTTCTACTTTTTATTTCTCCTTGCTAAAGTCGAATATTCTCAATTGAATTCACTAGTTGTGAAAATTCCTACAGAACGACAATCCTCAGTCTTCTTACTTCATTGGCAAAGTTCTAAAATAGACATCTTAGTAACTATTAACTACCTAATTAACCAATCAAATAACTTCAAAGTGCAGAGTTCATTTCGAGAATTTAATATCATGCTCAACAAGTCAAGTAATTCTCCGCTTTGCACGACATAACTTGTCTACCGGGGCTAGTTATAATATGGAGATAATAAAAATTTGTATTTCAGTTTGTCTTACATAATTGTTTCTAAATGATTTCTCTTTGACATTTTGCAATTGTCATTGGGCTTCGTGCTAACTTTCTGAAGATACAAAAGCATTACCGACACATCTAATCAACAATGCAGGTGATTATAAATTCTATTGTTGACAAACACCGTATAGTTACATTAAAAAGATTAATCTCAAAGGAAACGTAAAAGATCGAAAGGATATTCATGAATAAAACATAAGAGCAGGGACTATTACGCGCAGTTGTTCGACAGGAAAATTCGTGGAAACAGGAAAGGGGGAAGAAGATGTGGAAAAATGCAGTAATTTCGAAGTTATATACTTACATCCTGCACAAAATTTACAATTAATCCCTTAAAAATTAATTGGTCTCTTAATCCATTGTAAATATCTACCATATAAGAAGTTTATACAGGAGGAGCTCAATGATTTACACACTAAAATTCGAGAACAAAACTGTTTATAGACGTTCATCCATTAATGAGGATCGTTTCTTAAGCCTCCTTCACTTACGAACAAACAGGGTTACATTATTGACGGTCACACAAATTATCTCTGCACCAACCGGGTTAATATAGGAAAACGTGAGCTTGGAAGTGCTGCAGATAAGACTATATATCTACCAAAAATTAAAATGTACTTGTGGTAATATTCTTAACCACTTACAACAGATGGAAGACGCGACTTTTATGTTGGTAAAAATATTACTTAAAAACGCAAACAAACAGGACAATATATAAACATAAATGAGGATAACGTAAAACTTTAAGTTGATATTAATACAAGACGACGCCTGAAGGTAGAATTTGGGGAACATTAAACCTGAATAAACTATGCGAGAATTTCATCAGTAAAACATTTATAAAGTAGGCCTAATGAACCGCAATGCTTAAAAAACCATAAATTAACAAAATTCCAGAGACTATGAAGATGGCTGTCTTCTGGAATCTACCGCCGTGTAGTCTGATAGAAGCTTACCGACGTTTCAGAGGTGCTGTCTTCATCACCATGACAATGAGTACGATATTGGTAGTAGGAACCTCTGATACGACAGCCAACATCTATCACACTACAAAACGCAAAATATTTGAAGTCATCTTTAAACGTAAATTATCCGTATTCGAAAGACACTTGGGAGAAATATTCCGGACTGAAGTAACTCAAAACCCTGTTCCATCCCCTTGAAAATATCCCGATGGCAAGCTCGAACATCGCTAAGTTCCAATTGAGAAAATAGAGCACTTGAGTGAGAGAAAAGTTGAGAGGCGGATTTGGGATTGTGTTTCCCCTCGCCTAGTTTCGCTCGCCAATAAACTGGTCCATTAACGCAGGACCGGGAGGCTGGCTGGTCACATGATAGGAAAAGGCGGGGATTTTCACTGCATCATAACTCAGTGGAATATATCACAGCAAAGGCAAGCCCTCCAACCTATTAGACATCACAATTTTTTTTAAAAAATATGTTTGTAAAACTATAGTCAGCGTTTTATTTGATCACACTTAAACATACACACACACTGGCAATGAATTGAAAGTTTTATTATGCGTTCTTTGCACGAAGTGTACAGCGAGAACGCACTGTGGGCTGGTCATGTCTGTCCAGTCGATTCAACTCGACTACTGGATGGATTTGGATAAAATTTGATATAAAGATTATGCTATTTTGCAAGCCCTCAAAATTGTACTTTTTAATATCGTACGAGTGGTGATAAAATTGCGGATGAATAAGTTTGTAAGGCAGACACTGAGATGCTGAGATATTGCGGCCAAAGTATGAATTATCGAACGAGGCTAATTTAATACCTTCAAATGCAAACTGCAATGAACGAATAAGAATTTTTGTGTATTCCGGTATGGAACGTTTTGCAATTGCTGAGCTACAGGTGAAAGAAAGTTCAATACCACAGATTGGTGAAATTTCTACCGCATCATATAGCATTCAATAGCTTATCGATTGCTACATCTGATGTAGGTGCTGAGTAGTAATACTTACTTGCCTTCTAAACTTCTACAAAGAGCTTCCGAAGCTATTTTACTTTCCCAATAGATGCAAGTGTCAACTTGATGAAAAGTGCCATGGCAGTTTCCGTAACTTCCCGTAGAAAAGTTTGACGGAACAGCTGTGTAGGAGAACCATCTCCAGAAACAGTTTCATACTGGGAAAAGGAATACGCTAAAACGCCATTTCGGAAAGTCTGAAAGTTCACTGGCCTATATAAAATGTAACGATAAATTCGTAAAGGCAGGATGAGTTTAGATATTTTAACAACGTATAAAATAATCTAATAGATAAGATGAAAATTCACTTTGCAAAACTTTGACCACGGTATAAATAACCGTACGTCAAACCGAATTAAATAATGAGTGAATTTTAACGCCTCGTTATTATATAACCCGTTACTTGCTGCGATAAATTCTCGCCCTTGATGCGAAGGCGTAAAGCGAGTGGTATTAACACCTTGCGGGC
This sequence comes from Zootermopsis nevadensis, assembly GCF_000696155.1. The sequence continues at coordinate 624,844 of NW_019059889.1, forward strand.
TAAAGTTTCAGAATCTGCAATATACAACGCCTATGGTAAGCCCTTTTTATACTTCCACTTCGACATTTTACTACTGGAGCGTTTCGTTAACATGACTACTTATAATATGCAAACCATTGTATACCATTTACCATCATAACTGTCTTGTTCCCAGTAACGCCATTCCGAATCAACGGATTTTGATGTAAGTTATTTTGTTAGTACTTACTAAATTTAAAATTTACGTAAATACCGAAACAGATTCACGCCTACTTCTACAACTACTTCCTATATTACATTTAGCACATTTTTATTTTCAGACATTTTTATTCTTTTATGAATATTTTCGACTCACTGACCAGCAAATACTCAAATTGTACTAAAAAAATAAGCATACTAGGACTGAGAAAAATCACAAAAAAAATCAGCCATGATAGTTGTACTAGGCCTAGCAGGAATTTGAAATTCGAAGTGGCTACCATCTGGACAGAAAACAACATTACAACAGCTGCACCAAAACCTTCTCTTACATATTTGTGTTGTCAAAGAAACTCTCGAAAGTGAATCAGGTACGACAGTACACAGTAGAAAATCCGACGAACAACATCACTAAGAAAACTGTAAAATTAGCATTGTAAACACAGTAGTTTACAAGGTTCTTTAAATTATTACGGTTCTGAGCTGCGAGATAAGAACTTCATTCAGCTAAACAAAGCATTTCAAATACACCGAAAGTGTACTCAGACCTCGACTCCATTCTTGTTGTCTTTAGCAATAAACTTCAATCGTCTTACAAGTTCCAAATGTACAGAAATACAGTTCTATCACTAATATATATTAAACCAGCATGTACTGTACAAGTAAAGAAAATCATTTAAGATACTTTGCTCTCACATTTGTATTGATTTACGTAGTTGGTCATCGTTTTAAAAGTCCGGTGTAAGAAAACTGTGGCAATTTCCAATTTTAGCAAATCCCAGTAGAATCCCAAATCCCACACCATAGTTACACAGCTCCCACTGCACCGGGAGACGTAGCCTGCAGGATGCAAAGGAAGACTGGTGTAAAAAGAGGTAAAAGGGACAGAAAGACGAAGGCTCAGGCGTGAAACGAAAAGTAAAGTAGGAAGGAAGGAAGGAAGGGAGGAAGGAAGAAATGGAAATAGGGAGTTGGTAGGTAATGTGAATAAATGGGAGGGAGAGATTCAACATCAGAAGTTCGGGAAGAAGGGATATTCACCTCGGAGAAATCTGAATTTAAAGAAAAGAATAAAACATTGAAGTCCACATAATTAAAGACGAGAAGCTAGAACTATTTAATTTCCACTTAGGGAATTTTCCACTCGATCACTGGCAATGTGGTGGCAAAGGCAGGGACAAGCTCTTATTTCATTATACATGCATAAATCTAAATTTTTTCGGTGACTTTCGGGAAAGGTTTCGCATTCCTCTTGTAACAGAGCTCGAAGGTTTTTACATGCTACAACAGTTGTCCTGTCTTTCTTCGTGGATCCCCTTCAGCTACAACCCTTTCTATTTTTAATCGACCGTAATGAGTATTCTAAATAACACACAAAAGATTTCGCATGGAAGAAACATACTCATTAAAATATGAAAACATACCAAACAACGCTGGCCACTGTTTAACAGTTACATAACGAGAAACCATAGAACAGTTTTATAGAACAAGGTTCGAATGAAATTTAGACCTTGTATCAGGCATAAGTTACTTCTAGGTTGTTCTACGTTACATTAAAAGTACTGCTTACAGTAACAAAGAATTGAGGCACTGCAAATTAATAAGTCCACAGAAAACGTATGTCTACTTTGCAATCAATTGATTTTATTTGGATAAATCCCTTTTTGGAAGTGACAAGTGTCGGAAAATCTCAAGAAAATATTTTTAAACATCAATCAGTTTGTAATAGTTACTTTTACAGAGATACTTAAACACAAATACATTGATTGGAACAAAATATTCTGAACTCTGCTTGCTTTTCGGGAGGTGCCAGAACAAACCGAGTATGTGCCCCAGTCGACTTTCTCACACCGGTTATTGGTGCACTACATTAAAACAGTAAACAAGTATACTAGATACTTAAAATATCGAATTCATATAGCCTGTTTCAAATCAGAACTGACTTCGAAGCTTAAATCTTGGACGGAGGATCAGTGCGTCGCAAGGCCTCTACCTAAACAATACAACACATCGTAAAACGACGCGTACAAACACCCATGCCAGAAGAAAGGATTCTAATCTACGATTTCAATATTCGAACGGTCAGGACAATCCAAATGCCGCGTTAGAATCTCTAGAGCTAACTTTTAAATTTACATATCTCGATGCTTCGTAGAAAATTACTTCGAGGATGGGATTCTCAGTTACGTAGGATGTCCGTACCAATATCTGCTGTTCATCGTCTTCTGTTTAAATTGTTACCTGAGTCGGGTAGGAATTTTAGATGATGAGTCTGTCGGTTTAGACTATTTAGGGTTTGAGACGTTGCGCTGTCAAGAAACAAGTATAACTGAGATGCAGAGAGAGAGAGGGAGAGAGAAATCCGCAAACAAGAATCTTGTCAACAGACGTCACGACTTGACGGCAAAGTTCCATCCAGTGTGCACAAAGTCTGTCTAATGGAGATCTCTAGGAAAAGGGGTAAATCTTAACGCTTTGGAACTACAGATATGGAAAATCTCCAGCGAAACAAGCAAGAATTAAACGCCTTGCCTTTGGGGTTCCACATTATATGATTCCGTAATATTATGAAGATACTGATAGCTTTCAGTTCCTTTTTCCCTCCGTTAGCGTCTAAAATCAATGGCAGATCTAATTCCGCATTTCTTAAACTGTGCACATTACACCATTAGTATACGCGTTTATACCATACGACAACCCGCAATGTATATCATCACGCATCGACAAGACTAAGGACAATCCGCGTACTCGCAATTCTCCTTTAAAAACTCATTATAAAATCCGAACACTTCGAAAGATTTATCACTATACAGAATTTCAAAACACTTCCCTAACGAGCGTTATTACTGGATCTCCTTGTCACTCGTAAGTGTATAATGATACAAAATAGTATAAGTCTAATGTAGCTCATCCAACTATCGTTTCGGAGAACTAAGGGGAGTCAGTTGCTTTGCCGTCGTATGCCCTTGCACCTTCTTTGTCGAAAATAATGAACTTCGTCGGCAAACTTTGGCAATTTATTCAAGGAAATTTCCTGCAAATGTAGTCGCACTGAAAACAGAAACTGTATAAAAGATAAGTCATTATAACATAAGGCAAAGGTTTCATAATCTTGTCAAGCTTTCTGTTTGTAAACTTAAATTTAGACTGTTGTTATCAGTGTTTCGATTGCTGGTTTTGTTACAACCAAGTGGTAACTATATGTACCACCTGCAGCAACAACCATTATATAACTTTGCGCAGTATATTTATGGCTTTCGTACAAATATCGATTATTTCCCTAGCCAGCATTAACCAACTGGTCTTTGTAAGGGATATGCGTTATGTTTTCTCAGAAGTTAGGACTGAACATTTATATATTATGCGTTCTTTTCACGAACTGTATAACGAGAACTTATTACGGACCTGTCATATTTGTCCGTCAGTCCATCTGTCCAGTCGATCCAACTCGAAAACTATTTGACGGATTTGGAATAAATTTGATCTGGAGGTAGCGTTATTCTGCACACCTAACTGACGTCCTTCCAGCGTGATAATTAAATTACGGAGTGAAGTCGTGAGGTAGATAGAGGTGCTACGATCTCGTGGCCAAAGTGGGAATCATCGATCAAGGCAGAGTAATACCTCTAAATGCATGTTGCAAAGAACGCAGAACGATATTACGCGTATTCCGATTCCGCCGAGCTTGTTCTGAAGAGATTTGATTTCACAGCGTTTATATGGTTTCTCTGTCTTACGTAAAAATAAGTACAATGGCAGATTCATTCCACTATTGTGGCAATTAATCTTTATTCTAAAATAACAGATCGTGGATCTTAAAATATATTTTACCTCCTGCTTTATCATAATGTTCTAGGCACCAGCACACGGGCGTAGATGAAATTTCAAGTGCTTCTTGACATTTTAAAAATAATCCCTGCTATGGAAACGTCAGGCAGAATATGAAAGTTGTTGTGGTAGATGTGATTCTTTAACCCCATCCACCGAAACGTAACGGTTGAGATGAAAGATGGGGAAGTACGGTGGTCATAACCAGCCATGTTGAAACCTTCTGAAAGCGATTCGATATTACTGTGCGCCGAAGTCTGTAAATCATTTCCGGTACGACGTTAGAAGTGTGGGAACGTCCACCATTTGTTGCAAAAATATCTAACCCATGTGCAATAGCCAAGACTAAATTGTGCTTTTCGCTTACATGACTGTATTGCTGGTTAAAGGAAAACAAAAACATATACTATGTGAACCAAAGACATTGTCGACAAATGAACTGAGACAGCGAGCTATAAATTATTGCCACTGGGAAACGATGTTTATGGAATGGGTAGTATATATTCCCTCGTCTGCTACTTCTCCGGCCCCTCTGATGCTGAATTTTAATTCTAACGGACATGAAATGCTACGACTATTGTTGGTCTTTTGAAACGTCAGCGACTTAGATTACATCATTACGAAGCTGCTGCAAATAGGTGGCACTCTATACTGTTCACTCCCCAAATATTGTACCAATAATGGCCTCTAGTATTACGTACACATCAAACCGACGCTGATGTTCGATGAAGAAGAATTTTTTCTGCTATGAGCTGATTTCTAGATGCTCTAGACAACATTGTTTGTTTACACAATCGATGTGGTGTAAATACCCTTTCGTCTGTAAACCCCATTTGATCGATTGCCGTAAAATTGCCTCTAAGGACCTGTCAGAATAAAACTGAATTTGCATTTTGCAGACCTTCGGGTTGAAGGCGGCCGTTCACTAAAAGACAAGTAACAGATTCCCACACTGAAAACACTTCACCCAAGAAGAGCCTTCATACACTTCTGTGTTTCTGACATCTTGTTCCTGTGTGTTTTATTAAAATATGCGCGTTTGAAATTGCATCGTTCATGTCTTACGACAATAAATGATTTCCAGAATAAAATAAATGCTACCAGATAAAAAAATGTTGAATAGCAGAATTATAGGCTACATAATAACATAGGAAATGTAACAATGACTAAAGTCTAAAAAACTAAACTAAAAATTAGAAAAGACCGCCCTGATGATGGAGGCAGAAAACACCAACGAAACATCGGTTAAAATTCTACCCGACTACAAGGGGTAACAACGCAGAAGACAGCCATCTTCATATTCTCCGCCGTGAAACTCAAATTTCATTCTTCTTTGTAAAAGTACCTAAACAATGCAAGCCTTCGCAGACGCTTTCACAAAGAACATGAAGGATTATTAGAAAGAACAAAGACTGACAAAATGTTCTGTAAGCGCTTTCCTCTCTCAGGAAAAAAGGAATAAAATGGGACTGCTGAATATTCTCCCGCAGATCGTGATCGTGATCTTCCACTGACTATATCCCACTCAATTATCTTTCGTTACAGCGACATCACGCACAAGTGCAAAAGTTTAAAGTCTAATTTAACTCTAAACTGTCAAGTTCTTTGTCGTGTATGTTGTTATCTGTCAAGTCCTCATTAATGAACTGGCCCTGCTAATAACAGAATTTAGTGGGTCTGAACTACAGCCACCAGCAACTAGTACCTTTGCTTTGCCCGTGTATTACACACACTGATCAAATGATCACGAGTAGAGAATCCAAGAACAGAAAACTAAATGAAAATGACAAACTGAAACAAAGTATTGTATTCATTTCAATTTATGGCGTATGGTATGAACACAAAAGCTACATAATTATTCCCAAAATTAAATCAATAATTGTACAATGCGACGCATTTCCATACACACCACTGTCACTGCATTAACAATACCTATTCAATTAAAAATGAAAGCGAGTTCTTTATTCTGAACAATGGAATTGGCGAATGTTTGTGCTGTAACCGGCACCAGAGGAAAAACACTGAGTTTCGTTGACAGGACAGACGTCAAGCTTACTGAGGTCACATTGAGTTGGACCTGCGAAGCGTCCAAATCTCCGGACAGAACCCTCAATAACACCAAAACCCACTCTGCCACGCCAGCGTCGCGATGTTTACGGAATTTAGAAAGGAACAGAACATACACTACATTATTTTGCATTATCTATCTTAATATTATATTTCGATCTAATTCTATAGCTTTGGGATGGGCTCTCTCGTTTAGGCCTTACTAATAAAATTTATTGGGAATTTATCGTCTCACCTATGCATGCTACATGTACCACCCATCTCATCTTAAATTTGTTCATTGTAATGATATTTTATAAACCTTAAACTTGTTCATTGTAATGATATTTTATAAACAGCAAGAAATTACAAAGCACCTAATACGACAATGTAAATTATTCTTGTCTCCTGTTACTTACTCCCTCTTTGGTCCAAACATTATCCTTGTCACAGTGTTCTCAAACACCCTCACCATATGTTCTTCCTTAATGTCAGAGATCAATTTACACAATCATATAAAACCACAGGTAAAATAACAAAAATTGAAGATATCACGGTGACTTGGAACGGAAAAGTTGAAACAGCAATGCTTTAAAAATAATGTGGTCTTACGACTTATGTGACTATTTAATATATGGACTAGATCAAAGGTAAGATAAGACCCAGGTTCCCCTAACAGATGTAAACATAGTTTAAGTACATACACAGTAGCATGTTTTAGGCTACTTAACTTTAACCACGGCTGGGATAAGAAACGGGTAGACGGTAAACTTCTCGGTAATAGATTTTTGAAGAACAAAAACAGCTCGTTCAAAATTCTAAAAATATTTTTTTGACGTAAATACGTCTATGAGGAAGGGTCATTCGGCAAAAAAGTGTTACGAAAAAGTGTAACTTCATTGTTATGTTACCTAGGAAACCTCATCTGTTTACTCAGCATTATTGTTACCTAGAAAACGTCATCTGTTTACTCGGCATTATTGTTACCTAGGAAACGTCATCTGTTTTCTTAGCATTATTGTTACCTAGGAAACGTTACAATACATTAAATTACATTACTTTACATTACATTCATCTACCACAGATCCCAACTAATTCAAGTTAAGTATTCAAGCATTTTTGTTACCTAGGAAACGTCATCTGTTTATTCGGCATTGTTGTTACCTATAAACATTACATTACATTACCTTACCTTACATTACATTACCTTACTTACCTTACCTTACCTTACATTACATTCAGCTACCACAGACCCATTTTAAGCGTAACTAATTCAAGTTGATTAAGCAATGTCGTAATCAAATTTATCTCGATTGTAAAGCATGTATACAGGAAATATTTAGAATAAAGCCAATATATAAACTTCCTTTCCGTAAAGACGTATTTACGTCAAATTCTCCGGAACCATGGTTCCACTATCACTTTTTAACTAATTAATTTAACGACTATACGTGATAATTTTCTGCGTACTGTTACGCAAATTATTAAAGTTTTGGACCATATAGAAATAAAAAAGCGCTCTGGTCACTGTAAACAATAAATTCATTACAAAACCACAAAACATTCCACTTCCACACAAACATATACACGCGCCACTGGATATATGCGCGCGCGCTGGTTTTCTGGGTATTAACGCCGAGTGGAGTTGAAGGCGAAATATCTGCGTTTCACAGCCCTTAAGATGAACTTCCTGAAGCGTGTCTTTTAGCCTGCTACCGTTTTAAATTCACAAGAGAAATCACTAGCCAAATTTGTACTCAATGAAAAGATGATATACCATAAATGAGCTTCAGTATCAAAAGTTTCAGATTTGCATAGAACTCACATGAAAAATGTCTATTACAGTGTAGAGTATTTTGCCTATTTACAACTGACCAGACAGCATTAATCTGTATGCACTAGGCACAGAACAGAAGATGGCATTAGGATACAAACATTTTCGAAACATACAGTGAACTGTACTGCACTCGAACTGCGAGTATCGATTATCGCAGCTCACTTCCTACGATGTGGACAGCTTTGAGTAGACGGGTATTAAGTGATGCATCATTACTTTAAAATGGCTCGTTTGAGCCAGAAGTCGACAACACAGAGCAAACTCGAAGAGACAAATGAGACATTCGTTCTGTATATTAATACAGCACTGAGATGTTATTAAAGAAAGTAGTTCAGACAGTTTCTGGCGTCCACTAAACCCAACTAAAGCACGACATTACTTATCGCGGCCTCTTAAAGTGAAACGGAAACAAAATTCAGAACAACGGTTTAATGCTTTAATATCAGCCTCTCTAAGACAAAACAACTTCCTCAGTCAAAGATAGCGACAAACAAGTAAAAAGAAGCACGGCGAATCGAAAATAAACATTAAATTTTAAATCAAATTATGCGCTAGGTCATATGATTCATGGTTGGAAACAATAAAACGGCTTCCCGTTTCTGAGGAATGTAACGACCGACTTCAAAATCACACACACGTTAATTTACTACGAATTCCGTCACATAAAAAGCATCTAAAGAATGTCCCACACTTCATATTCACTCGTATGTAGGCGGATACGGTATAAATTATTATCCACGCTTTATTTCTGAGCCTTTCCGGGTTACATACAAGAGCGCCGTATACAGCAGTAAAGAACTGTAGGACATTAAAATTGGAAAATAAGTTTTTGAAACAGCTTAAGTCTCCTTTGCTTTAAAACAAGGAAGGCCAATTATGTAGTTTTCAACTGGGAACCATGGGATGTATTTTGAAGTGACAACGGCAGAAGAATTTCACGACAAAAATCATGTAAGTAAAACTGTTAAATGTTATTAAATTCTATATTATAACTGCTTTATGGAAACCTAAAAACTGTACTAATAATAAGTGAATTAATTCGGACAGAATATGGACTGTAGCTAAACATCTGCCAGACTACATGGTGCTAAAATCCAGAAGACAGCCATCTTCATACTGGCCGCCGTGAGAATCTCAAACCCTTCTTACGATACGTATGATAAATTCTGATTGGTATTCGAGAGATGTTACGACACGTGGATCCTACTCGACTTTTTCACAGCAGGCAAGGCGTATTAAAACAGTAAATACGTGTAATGGGTACTCAAAATCTTGAAATCCCTTCAAAATATTCTTCAATAGTGTTTTACGGAGTATATCTTGCTTGTTCCAAAACAGAGTTAACTTCTAACCTTATAAATCTTTTAGACATTAGGTATAACTCCTTGGATATAGGACCGGAATCTAGCACGTTCTCTACCTACAAAAAACAGGATGGTACAGAAAGACGCGGCTGACATTGCATGCCTCGAGCGGTATTAGAACCCATGATTCCAACATACGAGAGGACCAAAACTGTACACGCCACCATCGCGTGTCTACTGTGGTCGACTCCAAATAAAATTGTATTTCAAATGTCAAATAAATTACGTACACCAATAGAATCGACATAATATTACATACAACATATACCATCTGTGTATCTTATATAAAGTATATTCGGGTGACTTTCAAACGAGACGCCTGTGTAAAAATGGCGCCCCCCTGAGTTACCTGACATCTGTCTGAATAACAGAAGCGTTAAATAATTCAAAAGCATTATTAGTTCCAAACAGTTGTAACCATATTCTCTTAAAACATCTGCAGTCATACGTCATCCACCTGGCTGTTTTGTAGAATAAATTAAATTATAGTCATAATAAATAAAATATAATACCAATAAGCATACACACATTCACATCGCATAACTGTTAATTGAAAAATATTTTACTCCGTTTATAACGTATTTAACGAAGATAATGCATGTCTCTGAGAAATGTAACATCTCTGTTGTGTTGTATTTAGTAAGATAAATTATAACGTTATGCAGTGTAGTTCTTCCACTGTTAATGAACACTGACGAGAAATGATATTATCTGCAGTAAATAAACATTACTATCAGCCAGGTCTGCGGAGTTGCAAATTCGTTTGTAGAATGTTTACTGAGAGAACCTTCCTTGAAATTATTTCTTATCTAGGACTGCAATGACTTGCAAGACTTATGAGAAAACGTCCTTCCAGGGTCGATACAGGACAAAGGATCGTGGAACAAGAATATCCACAGATAACCACGTCACAGCAGTTATTTGCGGTCGGTTTAAAAATTACATTCTGTGGAAACTAGCGAACTGATAAAATCTATTTGCGAGGAGCCCCTTCCGTAACTAATGCATGAGATGCAGGCTTGGTAACTGCGTGAAGAAGCATCAAAGCCCATTTTAATGGACAGCGGAGCGAAGATTCTCGCAAATCACCGAAAGAGACCGATATAAGAGCTCGCCCGTACCCCTGCACTTTCCTTTCATAATCCCTCATTCAGAAACGTTCATCGTCGACGATGTGCGGGACTTTGCCTCCCCTACCAACCTGCGCTTGATAATATTACAAACCGACCCTCACCGACCTTACCAACTCATACAATGATGACGATGTAGGAGAATACAACATCCCTCTTGAAGACTTTATATTGCTTCCCCACCGAGCAACTATTCGTACCAAGTGAAAAGGCGTCAGAGAACACGTAAGTGATCGCAAGCCACATGTCATTACAACGCCACTCCTGTGAATAAATAACGGCGAGAGGGGAGATTAGCCGTGTGTCAGGTTATTTCATCGGAGGGCAGAAGCTCCGACTCGTAAGCCATATTAAAAGACCGTCAGAAATAGCTTCACGAAACCGGTTAAAACAGGCACGTCAGTTTACAAGAACGCGATGTTCTGATGTTTACTTCAGGTGAGAGCAAAATGGGATGTGTAAACATCTGAGCGTACACATGATTCATCGCCAAAACAATTTAACGGATTTTGATTAAACTTGGATCAGCGAATGTGTATTAACTGAATTACATTTCGATTCATGTCGGCCCAAGGTAATCTATATTCTACGTGTGCTGAAACCTAAACTGATTTCATAACAACGGCTTAGTACAAAAGACTGTCAAATCAAACAAATAATTAAATTTATTGATATTTGCAACATTTATGGTAAATTATTTCCACGTGATATATATTTAACGTAATAAAAGAAAAACACTATTTACTTTTATAATACACAATTAATGCACAATACCAGAGTGATCCAAAATCTTTATACACGCCCATATCAACTGTATGAGTGAAACATAATTATATATTTTTAATCTTTGTTTCTCCTTCTAGCGAACGTTGAAACTGCACGTTAAATACGGCCATAGTCACTGATCAATTTATATTAAATTTTCATTCACCACAGCTTCCATAACGGCTTTGAGTTCCATATAGTCTAGTACCCAGTATATAATCTGACGCTCCCGCTACGATAACAGAAGCGTCAAGGAATTGCAGCATGTAAATCCATCTTCATCTTACGTCGCCATGCATCCACGAGCCTTACATGCTTTCATGGTACGACACTTAGGCACATGGAGATGTTACGCTTTTCACCTACCCTCCTGAAATGCAATAAAGCCAGCCAGTACTTCATGTGTAAGTTCATTTGCAGACATACACTACTTAAATTTTTAACGATTCACTAATATCATAAAGCATTTTATATAACATTTAATACAGCACACAGAAACTAATTTCTTTAAAAGCATTCCATCAAATGTTAATGACTTCCCATTGTCGTAACTTAAGGATTCAGCATCAACTGATTTACGTTAATGCCTTTTTATCATTGTTTTATATATTCCTTTCTGTTTAAAAGTTCTGAATTTTAAATAGATTTTCTGCATTAGTTCATAATTTTCATTTAAACCAGATAGACCCCACTTAATCGGGAGACAACTATAATTAAATATCTAGCCCGCACGTCAAAGAAAACACAAATCATAGCCATCAGAAAGGTAAAATGTTGTATTATTTTGAGGAAATAACAGCTGTTTACTCTGAGAATCATAACAGAACTGTTGATTTTTAAAGCACGTGGTACTCATTGTTGCCACTAAGCTTGCTGACAGCAAGCAGTGCCCCTGTTAGCCTTAAAGCACGTGGTATTCATTGTTGCCACTAAGCTTGCTGACAGCAAACAGTGCCCCTGTTAGCCTTAAAGCACGTGGTACTCATTGTTGCCACTAAGCTTGCTGACAGCAAGCAGTGCCCCTGTTAGCCTTAAAGCACGTGGTACTCATTGTTGCCACTAAGCTTGCTGACAGCAAGCAGTGCCCCTGTTAGCCTTAAAGCACGTGGTACTCATTGTTGCCACTAAGCTTGCTGACAGCAAGCAGTGCCCCTGTTAGCCTTAAAGCACGTGGTACTCATTGTTGCCACTAAGCTTGCTGACAGCAAGCAGTGCCCCTGTTAGCCTTAAAGCACGTGGTACTCATTGTTGCCACTAAGCTTGCTGACAGCAAGCAGTGCCCCTGTTAGCCTAAACAACAATGTGTACAGCGTCAACGGATTATTTATTAAGCTTCACGTGGCCATAATTGCCACGGAAATATATTGCCACAGCAACAGAGAACGGCTGTTGTGTAGCAACAACACAAACAAACTATCAATCGGTTCAAGAAGCATTTGGTGAAGGCGCGTATTACTGTCCTCAGTAAATCGACAACAAAAAATTATTAAAGGGACGAATTCAAGCTCACTTGGGATCGGAACTTTTGTTACTGAAGAACTAGAGGGGAAGGTTGTAGTGAGGAACCATAAAAAAGCCAGAATCAACAGAGGTACGTACGTGAATTCTTTGCTTCTTGTGGGTGATATTGTGACTAAGAACATTATGTTGCTGACCAGTTACGTCAGGGCGGCACTCGGATTTCGGATGGAATGTAAATATTATCGTTTCCTGATAGCTGCTAGTGAAGCATTTCGTAGTTCTATGCCTTAGCAAGAAAATATTATCAGGACCTTGGTAGCCACTTATACAAAATGCAAACGAAGTGAATAAATTTTAAGCATAATTCGGCTGCGTTAAAACATAATTGAAACAGCGGTAAAAGTCCTATGTAGTAAGAGCGTGTTTGATCATGGCAAAAGAAAGGTGAAAGTTCTATATCAGATCTACATTGTTTATATGGACTTTGGGCCTCAGAGGGCTAAGACATTCGATCAGCACACTGCAAATTTATTCTCGTAATTAAAATCTACATTTGAATATATAATTTTTGCCACCAGACATGCGTGCAATTTTGCAAATCGGAAAATCCGTTCTCTAGATATAAGCGAAGAAATAAATAAATTGACCAGCCACCCAATTTGATATTTATAAAATCGGATGTGTAACACTGGATTTTGCTACTTTAGCCGCAATGTATTTGTTTTATTTTCCCTTCTTCATTGATAATTTACTTTGTTGAGTTACTAAAATTCACCTGATTGGACCGTTGTCAAGATACATGCTTGTTATTCGAGTTGTTGATGGCAGATTGGTTGAGGAAAGTTAATGCATTATTTGGAAGCAGTAAAATTATAGTTTTAGAAGTTGAGGCACGAGTATTAAGAGACCAAATTTTCGAGACGTCGAAGTCAAGTGAGGAAAGGACCAGAGAGAATCTGCAGAGATTTGTGTATTGATTAAACGTTTCTTGAATAGGAAGGGATAAACTTTGGAAATCAGAGGCTTAAGATACGCGATCGTCACATTGTAAAATTATTCTCGTGATTGAAACATCCATTTTCAAGGTATATTTTTTACCACCATTCAAGTATAAGGCATGAAAACTTTATGAAGTGTAAAAAAATATGCTGACCCCGGAGTTTGGAAATCATAATTAGTTTTTTCTAATATTAAACAAAATAACATGTTTGCTGTGTCTGTACGCTGTTACTGCAATGGGTTATAAATATTTATCAATTATGTTTAACTGATTCTGATATTGATGGTCAATTCTCATACTGTATTGACTTTCCTTCTTTCTTCAAGGTCTGGACATTGGGATCTAGTAATGGCTCCCAGCTTAAAAGAACTGCTAGAGGAGGTGGAGTGTCCAGTATGTATGGAGTACATGCTGCCACCAATCGCCATGTGCATGAACGGGCACAGTACTTGTTCCACCTGCAGAGAGAAACTTCTGACCTGTCCAGTCTGCAGGCCCCTATTTTCAAAAGCCAGAAGCCTACTTTCTGAAAAATTTGGTTATAAAAATGAGGTTTCCCTGCAGATTTTCAAAACGTGGATGCAGAAAGGCGTTTAATTTTCTGGGTTCAAGGACACACGAAAACAACTGCCGTCACCGTCCGTTCAAATGTCCATTCTCTTCTATCCCAGAAACACTTTGCCCCTGGTTGGAGCAATGTGACCAATGTTAAAACTCATATTCGGATGAAGCACAATATAGCTACTGTTAAATTACAAAATACAAAGCTGTGTTTAAATTTAGAAGACTGCAGTGATCCACATTATGATATCGACTGGATGAAAGCCATTTTCTGTATGGGCGAAATATTCTTCATGAACATCAGAGTGGCAGAACACAAAGTACGTTTTTGTCTCCACCACGTAAGGCTGCGGTACAAAACGCTCAATTATAAATACAAAATATCGATTACGAAAGCCAATGGGTCTGGAAGTATCTCCGCATACAGCACGTCAAAATATTTTCTATGTGATAGAATCAACAGAGGTACGTACGTGAATTCTTTGCTTCTTGTGGGTGATATTGTGACTAAGAACATTATGTTGCTGACCAGTTACGTCAGGGCGGCACTCGGATTTCGGATGGAATGTAAATATTATCGTTTCCTGATAGCTGCTAGTGAAGCATTTCGTAGTTCTATGCCTTAGCAAGAAAATATTATCAGGACCTTGGTAGCCACTTATACAAAATGCAAACGAAGTGAATAAATTTTAAGCATAATTCGGCTGCGTTAAAACATAATTGAAACAGCGGTAAAAGTCCTATGTAGTAAGAGCGTGTTTGATCATGGCAAAAGAAAGGTGAAAGTTCTATATCAGATCTACATTGTTTATATGGACTTTGGGCCTCAGAGGGCTAAGACATTCGATCAGCACACTGCAAATTTATTCTCGTAATTAAAATCTACATTTGAATATATAATTTTTGCCACCAGACATGCGTGCAATTTTGCAAATCGGAAAATCCGTTCTCTAGATATAAGCGAAGAAATAAATAAATTGACCAGCCACCCAATTTGATATTTATAAAATCGGATGTGTAACACTGGATTTTGCTACTTTAGCCGCAATGTATTTGTTTTATTTTCCCTTCTTCATTGATAATTTACTTTGTTGAGTTACTAAAATTCACCTGATTGGACCGTTGTCAAGATACATGCTTGTTATTCGAGTTGTTGATGGCAGATTGGTTGAGGAAAGTTAATGCATTATTTGGAAGCAGTAAAATTATAGTTTTAGAAGTTGAGGCACGAGTATTAAGAGACCAAATTTTCGAGACGTCGAAGTCAAGTGAGGAAAGGACCAGAGAGAATCTGCAGAGATTTGTGTATTGATTAAACGTTTCTTGAATAGGAAGGGATAAACTTTGGAAATCAGAGGCTTAAGATACGCGATCGTCACATTGTAAAATTATTCTCGTGATTGAAACATCCATTTTCAAGGTATATTTTTTACCACCATTCAAGTATAAGGCATGAAAACTTTATGAAGTGTAAAAAAATATGCTGACCCCGGAGTTTGGAAATCATAATTAGTTTTTTCTAATATTAAACAAAATAACATGTTTGCTGTGTCTGTACGCTGTTACTGCAATGGGTTATAAATATTTATCAATTATGTTTAACTGATTCTGATATTGATGGTCAATTCTCATACTGTATTGACTTTCCTTCTTTCTTCAAGGTCTGGACATTGGGATCTAGTAATGGCTCCCAGCTTAAAAGAACTGCTAGAGGAGGTGGAGTGTCCAGTATGTATGGAGTACATGCTGCCACCAATCGCCATGTGCATGAACGGGCACAGTACTTGTTCCACCTGCAGAGAGAAACTTCTGACCTGTCCAGTCTGCAGGTGCCTATTTTCAAAAGCCAGAAGCCTACTCGCAGAAAACTTGGTTAGAAAGATGAGGTTTCCCTGCCGACATTCAAAGAGAGGATGCAGAAAGACGTTTAATTTTCTGTGTGTAAGGAAACATGAAGACGAGTGCGGTCACCGTCCGATTAAATGTCCATTCGCAAATGTCTCGACCGTACAATGCCCCTGGGTGGGCAAAGCGACATCTGTCAAAACTCATGTTCGGAAGATGCATTATATGCCTAGTAGCGACTTTGCCAACATAACGGTGTACTCACAAGTACCAAAATTTAATCAAGAATATAACGAAGTCGAGTGGCTTTTACCCTTGTTCTGTATGCAGGACATATTTTTCATGACCATCAGAGTAACAGAAAATAATGCACACTTTTGTCTACAACACGTCGGACTCAGGCGCAAGACGCCCAACTATAAATACAAAGTAAGAATTAAAAACGACGATGGCCCTGATAATTCCGTGATGTACAACGCACCAAAATATACAGAATGTGAAATAGAGAAGATATTTAAAGAAAAAAACTGCCCGGTTATCAAACAGGAAATATGGAAGAAGTTCCTTCAAGAAGATGGCAGTTTAGCTTATGAAGTAAAAATATTCCAGAATTCGTGAGCAATAATTCTTCGATGACCCTAACTCCTTCGACGCCGCTTCAGACACGTGTTTATGTATTAAGTAATTAACATTAAGCGTCAAAATATTAAGAGGTTGCTATCTTCCAAAAGATAGGTATAAGATATCAAAACAGTTAAAAATTATAGAAAATTGAACGTGCCGAATACGAATCTACACTCTTCTTGTCTGGGTAGAATGCTGAGGCTTCGTTGGTGAGTTATGATGCAAGGCTTGAAGGGCATAGAAGTCGATGTCGTCCTTAATTCATGTTATCGACCTGCGGATGAAATCGATAAGACGGCCCGACGCGATAAAGATTTTGTGACTAGGGGTGTGAATGTGATCAAATTCTAACAGCAATGAGATGATGGGTGTAAATACCTCATACCTCCTTTTTATTAGCTAGCAACCTCTTAGTTTAACTTTGGTTAATTCGGTGATGCCAGCTACTTACTTAGTTATTTAGCAAGCGCTTGGTGTTTCAACTTTAATTTCGGCTTTCGGGCGAAGGTGTGTCATTAGAAGTTTTATGAAGTCCAGCCACAAAAGACTACGGACAACAATTTTAGTAAATGTTCAAGACGTTGAAAATATCTACAAACCTGATGATTGCAAGTAAGATTTGAGATTTTCACGGCGTTGAGTATCAAGATTTCTCTCTTCTGGGTTGTTGCGCCGTGTAGTGTGGTAGATGTTTCAAACGTTTCTGAGGTCATACTGCCTTCGCCCTGATGATTGTAGCTTTGCAGAAACATGAAGCGTGAACGTTTTATTACCATAATTGAAATATACATCTTATTCAGTGTGATGACGGTATTCAAACACATTTGTTGATTAATGCATTAGTAATATATATCATGTACATTAATTATAATAAAATTTGTTTCGCTACCTTCAAACCTGCCTGTTTATGCTGTCTGTCCACTTATATTACGCACTTCAAACACCTGAATTCTCAGTAGATTTTCCCTGTATTTCACTTCCAAGGCATCATGTGAGGAGAGTGTATCAACATATCTGCATAACCAATACTTCTGATCTAACAACATAAAATAATGGGAAGTATGTTATACCAGAAGGGTATAAAACTGGTGCTGCTCTACACAGTTTCATTTCGGCGTATGAACATTTTTCAAACGAAATTAGCGTAAGAATTGAGCATTCTTTCCATAATTTTGTTGATACGCCCTTCTAAGATGATGACGACGGCATGTAAATACTTTCAACCCGAGCAGAATTTCAATGAACACGAGTGAAATTACATAAACACATAACTTAAATGCAGTCTGAAACACAGGATAATATATTTGATTTTCACATGATAGTTCCAGTTACATTCAAACGATTCATGAACAGTAAGGGCCCGTATATTTAAGTACAGTCCTCCGCTTTACATTCGGCTACAGATTTGATACATTTGCCCCTTAAGTCTGTGCCATTACCATCACAAACAAGCAAGACATTCTCATGCAGAGGGCTGCCTTCTGGGTTCCTGCGCCGCGTACTCTGGTATATCGACGTTTCAGAGGTGCGTACTCGGTAAACAACTACCAATATAAGCCTCGACCCCTCATCAGCGCACCAACTGTGAATGCATCAGAGCTACATTTCCTAACTTTCTAAAACATTTTCCTCCATTTACAAAGAGTTCAGTGGGAAGGTGAGGAAAGCGTGGCGCCTTGCTACCATTATCCCCATACGCCTCTATAAGAAGGGGGCTCGTCTTACTTTCAAAGTTAAAATTCACACAGTAGCGACACAAATCTTAAAACGTGTTCCAAGATTAGAGTTCCTTGCATTTGTTACAAAATTCGAAAATGTGGAAAAATTATCATATTTTATGACACGAGTAACAGATCAAAACGACATGGTGAAAAGATTACACTCAGGGAAAGAATGCTACTGTTCAGTCAGTCTTCGCTTATTCCTGTCTCAAACCTAAAAATATAAAGATTATAATATACAAAAATATATTTGCTCCTATTCCTTTGTATGAGTGTAAAACTTGGTCTCTCATAACAACTTAAGGTCACAGACTGAGGGTGGCTGAGAACAGAGTGATGAGAATATTTGAGCCTATAGAAGTGGGGGGGAAGTAAGAGGAAGCGTAAACTGACGGCTCTCTGGTTATGCCAGAGAAAATTAGCCTACACCTCAATAATAAGTGAACTAATAATAATAATAATAATAATAATTCACGACCGGTCAATAATAAAGATTATTATTATGATAACATGCTATGCGATAGAAATCCTATTTCAGTGTGACAAACAGCATTTCAACAACAAATGATCAAAACACTAATGCCTTAATTTTGGAGTTAGACCTCATTGTACCTTAGAACGTAGAATTGTAAGCATAATATTTTGATGCATGTTGTGACTTTTAAATGAAGTAGCATCCGTGTTATTGCAGCTTACTAGACACAGGCGTTATTGCTGCAGTAAAATTCGGGAGTTTCGTCCAGTAGTGGAAATGTATGACGAAATAACTTACTTATACCAATAGATCAAGAGTAGATTGCTTCATACAAACAGCATATTAGTATCGGCGAGCACATGGCAGACATATGCTGTAATACCGGATACTGGGAACGACCGGTTCTTCAAGTGCCTGAGCACTGCGGGGCCCAACTTTTCGTTGGCTTCATCTATGGACATTCGGTAGGACTCCTTGGACGAGAGATCGGCCCGTCGCAAGGCTCTACCTGTACACAGAACAGCACAACACAGAAAGACGCGGACAAACATCCATGGCTTCAGTGGGATTCGAACCCACGGTCCCAGTGACCAAGCGGCACAAGGCCCACGCCTCAGACCGCGCGGCCACTGCGGACCCCTATATGCTGTAATAATATCTTAAAACAGCCTATGACTGTTCAGTTATACGCCCCCTGCAGTACATGGTTCATAACCACCCCACCATTTTAATTCTACATATCTTATGTAGCCGATAAATCTTCGTTCAACGAACGAAAACTCGACCATTTAGGAGTTCCATATTCACTTATTTCATATTGTGTGGCTGTTATAGGTTAACACTACCTTCTAGTAACAAGAGTTTTGTATGTGTAATATTCTGTTACCATAATATGTATATAAAATGTTCGTACGTGTCATTTTGTTCATTTGTTAGATTTATGTGAAATGGCGTGGTGTAGCGTGTGCAAGAGCATACCGACAACTGCTTACTAGGAAATTGGGTAAGTGGCATTACAACGGATCACGTTATTATGGGTGCTACTAAGTGATATGATTTGTAACTCGCGTTGCGGGCTATTCTTGGCTCAGGGAGCAAGTCAATATGCACCCACGCGACGTTCAGACTACATAGCTCACTGATACTTGTTGATTCACCTGAGTTGTGTAAGCCAGAATACGTCGAAAGCCAAGAAATCTACAGTTACAATGTCCTGACCACACAATGTCCCACGTATTCGTAATGTTTGTCTCTATATTAGTCAATGATTCTCCTGTGACCTTGAAATATCAAATTAGGTGACAGACACAAGCCTGTTGCACTGTATAGGAGAACAGTTGTTAAAAATTAGGGAAGACGTAGAGTGGTTTCAGCCTACGTAAAGATAGTATTTCAGTAGTTACTGGAGTTTCCAGATCCTGAATAGAAGCTGTAACATACAGAATAGGAATCTCATTATAAAATACAGGCATACCTCGTTTTACTGCGCTTCGTAGATATTGCACTTTTTACAAATTGAATGTTTGTGGCAACCCTGCGTCGAGCAAGTCTATCGGCGCCATTTTTCCAACAGCATGTGCTCACTTCGTGTCTCTGTGTCACATTTTGGTAAATCACGCCTTGTTTTTAAACATAATGCTACTGCACACTTAATAGACTACATTATAGTGTGAACAACTATTATATGCACTGGGAAAAAAAGAATCGTGTGGCTCGCTTTATTGCGGTGGTCTGGAACCGAACCCGCAATATCTCCGAGGTATGCCTGTACTCAAACGCGACGTTCGGCATATGCATAATGAATTGGCGACATTTTTCGATAATTTGTGATTCACTAACTCATATCAGAACCCGAAAGTTCGATATCGTTAATATTAATAGCAATTGTAGTCACTGGTAGCGATCCTGAACCACTTACATCCGCGTTCCACAGTTTCAAAATGTTTAATTTTTTAAGCTTAAATCCATGCTCCAGACATTACATTCAGGAACGTGGTTTTGGGTGTGCGAGCAGGTCAGGAGCTTTGAGTAATATATCAACCAACACCATACATGGGTGGCTGCAGTATAATAACAACATAACAATGTGTTACTTCATATGACACGAATACCCCGCGCCCTAACGACACTGGCTTTTATTGTCCCCGAGATTGTGTTGCTAAACGAGGTCACTCATAATTGATTTGCCTTTTACCGTGTTGGGACTTGAACTACACTATTGTCACTATGTTAACGGCGATGTTAATGGTGGCTTATAAACAGCGTGTTAATACTAAGTCGTCCCTGCGTGAGGTCGTAATAAGATTGACCAGTTTTTAGAACAAACTTAATTTAACTTTAGGTCTTGGCTTCGTAAACGGTCTGAACTGTGGTAAATCGAATTAAAGTGGCAATTATGTATGCAGTATAGGAACATCGACAATAAAAGATTAATTTAATGGTGGAATTAGGGTTCACATCGGTTAAATATGGACCATAATTCACGGTGATTCTCAAGTTAAACTTCACGGCTTTCAGCAAATTTCTCGTTTTTCTTTCTGAGTGAGAATATTCTCTGAAATCAATTGACACACAGTGTGGCAACATTTGATGAACTTGTTTCCTTGTGTAAAATCAATCTCATTCTTCCCATGCAACCGATGTCCCCTTCGAGTCTGAGTTACCCAAAAGACGAGATGCTGTTACACCCCGTTGGCTGACAAGATCTCATATCCTATTATGCACCCGTTATAGTTTACAGTGCTTCATTGTCCCGTTGAAATAAAATTTTCGGTGTAGTGAAACGGTCATTATAAAGCGGATTTAATTTTCTTTCTATGAATTTCATCAAGTGTATCAATAGTGATTACAGTAGTGGCTTCAGATGCTTGTATATTAATTAATACAGCGTGGCACTTTACTTGCAAATATCCTACAAAGTAAACGGGTTAGCTATTTGTTGTAAGTTGCCGGAGTTCATAATAGATACAAAGTTTGTGGCTTGCCTAAAATATAACTCCATTTATGAATTGGTAAATGTAATTTCCTCTTCCATTCTGTGGGGTATTTTACACTTCACACTCTTTAATCAAAGAAGTAAACTCGTTTAAATTTTAAATTAATTGTAGAACAACCTACAGTGAAATTTTCCATTATGGAGACACCTTTTAATTACAGCTTATATTGGTTTACGGATATCAGCTACGCTGTTCACTAAGTTATGATAAAAATGTTATTTGATATCGAAGAAGTGTGCCCAAGTTCAGTACGTGAGTGCGCAGGATGTACTTAATAAACTGCAGATAGAATTTTTTAAAATTTCAGAAACGCGCCTTTATTTCCGTTGTCTCAAATTTCGACCCGGGATATCGTCCCCCTCATCTGTTTTCCCAAACTGTGGTTTGCGAGCCTATTCGGGATGCGTAAAATGCTTCAAATGATTTATAGGAAATAACCATAACAACGTACTTATTATGTTTTTGTTAATATAATTTTAGGTTAAGGTCTGTAGGCAGAGACTTATAAAGAATAAATGTTAAGAAATAGATAGAAGTTGGCTGTCTTCTGGGGTATTGTACAGTGTTGTCTGGTAGAAGTTTATCAACGTGTCAGAGGTCCTTGCTGCCTCCGTCATCAGGGCGATGATGTAGGCTGCAAGGACCTCTAAAACGTTGTTAAAAGTTTACCAGACTACTCGGCGCAATAACTCAGAGTACACTCATCATCGGACTCACCGCCGTTAAAACCTCGAATCCCACACAAAAAATAGACAGCTTGAAAAGAACTGTGAACAATCACATGGTCAGGCTAGCAAAAATAATTTGGTAATCCATTTCTATGCAAAATTTCTAAAAACACACATTTCGAAGACGTTAAATTTGCCCGACATGAATCGTCTTGAACCGTCGTCATATTTCAAATTGTTACACATCCTGACATTTGTTAGTGTACAATACGTAGGCTAAATATGTTTGATTTTTGCCCCCATAAAGTGCTTCAGTAAAACAGTCTCAGTCAAAAAGCTAAATAAACATTTCGCAACAGCTTCCGTGCTATTTTACATTCTACAACATAAAATTACTTTTCTATGGTTAGCATAAGAATGTTCTGATCCTGCCCGAAGTTCGTTGTTATTTTGAGAATTGGCGTCTCTTTTCCTCTCCCTGGGCTCAGTGAAATTAAGTCAGCATAGAGAAAGCGTGATTAATTACTCATCCTGAGGTCATACGTACTCACTTCTTTGAACTAAAGGCGAATGTGCTTCCTAGTTTACATCCAAATTCAATGATGAAATCCGAATCACGTCAGAGAAATTCATTTGCATACAGACCCGTTACATTTGTCATTCTAAACACACCCTTCAAAGTATCGAGTGATGAAGGCACAACCGGAATTTAGAACTTCTTTTTCTCTTTGCTTCCCTAAACTTTTCCTTCCCGTGTTCTGGTTTGGTGAATAATGCATTTAACCCAGCGCACTTTGGAACGCAGACCACAAATTGTCTCTCACTATGACGTCACAACCAGAGCTTCGGACTCTTTACTACCACTTTGGGAAATTTAAAAACTCCGTTTCTTCATGCAGAAAATGTAATGATTGTGAACGTTATGTGTTTCGTGAACTTGGTTCCGCAAATACTGGCGAGCGCTCTATCGTGAAGTGTGGAAGTCAGGCCACAGAGAAATGGACACTTCGATGCTATTATAACGAAATAGACACAAACCAAACCAAACAGTGGTGACTGCGTTTTAATACATTACCTAACCCTGTATTCTCACTCTAACCAAACAGTAATTACTTAATTATAAAACAGTTGCAGTCATCCACACTTGCATAAGTTCCAAACTAAAGTCTTTAAAAATAAAGGTTTCTGAGGAAGAATTACTTTTACCTTCCCATTAAGAAATCATGAGTAACGTATCCCACATCATAGATCATTGTTGTGATACAATTTTCCCAAGAACTAGTATAGACTCAGAATTAGTTACTCTAAATTCTATATTTCTGTCGTAAAAATTCTGAAGGTAATAAATTGGAATATATATTTCCCATGTCACAGCAGTCAATAAGTATAACAACGTGTCTACATTGTAATTATAAGTTACCATGGTAACGCTGCTAAGTAGTTTTCGACCTTATGGGATAACGATAATAGGATTATAATCATATTTTATATTGTTGACACGATGATCCTGCTAAGATATTCTGAGTCTTAAGATTTGCGTCACAGAAATTGCTATAATAATCGGCTATCAAACAGACACAATCGTGAAAGTCCTGCTGTATGGCCACAAAATATGTCTAAAAATCAGTCGATATATTGTGTTTAACTTAGTTAAGGAAGAAAACAGGAATGGATAGTCCAACGACGGGCTGTTTCCTTCAGATGGCAATTCTACCGTGAAAATGTGGTTAAGGATGCTTGACCGACATTTAGTCCCTACACCAGACTTTAAGCAGATGTCGTGTCTCAGAAACGCCACGTTGCTGAAAGGTTACTTTGTCTGCAGTGTGAATGGAAAAGATCTACAGGAAAATCTTATTTTAAAACACGTTATTATTGAAAACTGTAACAAAGAATCATATAAAAAATTAAAAACATTACTTATCTTAACATAATTACGGAAGCCCAATGCGAAAACACGTAAAGATCAGTTGTTGCCGCGTTGTATCGAAGTACATGTATACAGGCAACCATTTAAAATTATTACATAGTCATAAATATTATCCCATAAGACCAAAAATCCCTTTACACTAAATTATCACAACCAACCAACGTATCAATTCTTGCTTATTATATGGATAAATTAATAAGTGATGAAATTTTCAATCCTACTTGAACTATATGAATACACCTTAACTCCCTCTATTATAAAAAGGAAACAGTGCTCTTAAGGAAGACATAAGAACAAAAAAAGATAAAGAAGGATTATAATCTCTACGGAATGATTATCGGTAAGAACTACATCATACTTGTTCATTAAACAAACATAACAACAGCAAATTTCATAAAAAATAAAAAAATCACAAACAACGTTTTATATTACTCTAAAATCTATTATTAATTATGGGCATACATCGTTTCTGGCAATTCTTCTATTCATTTGCCTTCTAAGTAACCCCCTTATAAATATTTCTCTCTCTCCATTTCTAGCCCCTACTTACGAAACTTTCTTCCACTAACGATCACAAAATCCTACAAGCAAATATATTTCCTATTCTTTGTCTTGTTCACCAACACCCGCAAAGTCTATTTAACGGTCTCTGCGTGCCAAGATTTTCCACAAATCTTTGCAAAGCTATTTTGGATGGAAATGTACTGAGAGGGCCAAGCTAAGCCAAGGCAGACCACCAAAGGATCCACAGACACCCACACACAGACGTACAATATTAGTGGGTAACCACAGCTCACCGTTTACAATTCTGGAGCTCAATATAAAGTCTAGAACTCTCATTCTTATACAATAAATAATAGTATTTTCCTTTCGCTGCTCATAGTACTTAGATTAGTTGGTTATATATTATCAGGTCTACGGCCTAAATATTTTCATTGGTGGACACAAAATTCATTACAGAGGCTAGAAATATGAAGGCAGTTGCTCTAAATCTTTTAAAGACAGTGGTAAATATATATACCACATTCTTTTACGTTTATATTTATGCATGTACTTACAGAATCTGTTTAAGGGTTACATTTGTTTCTACAAATAAAGATAAAAGATTTTGCAAAATTATTAAAAAGGGGTCGTGCCTTAGTTCAGGCGGCTATATGATTGATTCTCACGGCAAAACCCCGGTTTTAATCCCGTACCGCTTCAAGTGAGTTTCGTGGTAGGCGAAAGGGCGCTGGAATAGGTTTCTCTCCACCAGTGCTCCATACCCATCCATCACCACCCCATGAGGTGTGCGATAACCCTGAACAAGTAACACATTATCACACCCTCGGTCCTTGTTGAGGGGCCCCAACACTGACCTGGCACTTTTCTGGTCCTGTATAAAGGTGACGGTGTGGTATTAGAAGTATTAGTAATCCTATAATACTAATAATAAAATATTTACATTGGTCACGGTAATGATACTTGTTTTCTGGGTGGTAAAATCTTATTTTTAAATACTTTACAGATGATAGCTCTGTTCTGGGTTGTTGCGTCGTTTAGTCTAGTAGACGTTTACCGACTTTTCAGAGATACTCAACGCCCTGATGATGAAGCCAGCAGGCACCTCTGAAACGGTGGTAAACGTCTACCAGACTACAAATCGCTACCAATATTCATATTCGCAGGCGTAAGAACCAGAAACTCACAAGAGTTTCTTTGTCTGTTTAAAGATCTAAAGAGAGAATATTTCAGCACGAATGTAAAAAACACAAAGGGAGAAAAAGAAATATCGTTACCATAAAGAATTAGCGTCTTTACGTCTCCACGTCTTTCAAACAAGTTTTCACCTGTGACATGGCAAAACATCTCGTTATGAAGGTGATGCACGTGGAGTTCATATCGGAAATCATATGACCCAACCTCATAATTCGAGTTACAGAAAATATTGACCAGTGTTGGTTTTTCTATCCTTACTCTATCCGTTAACCACTGAGGATGGAACATGCAATTAAGGAAGTTCCAATCCTCATACATTACTTCCGGTTTCATTGGGCCTATATTTTAACTTAGAACAGATAGTTATGGAAGTAATGAATTCTATTCCATCTATTCTGCATCTGTTTATCCTATGATTTCCCAAATTTTTTCTCAAATAGAAACGTTTTGTTAGTAACATACTTTGAGAGAAATCATGATAACGCCTTCCACAGTTTTAATAAACTAAAACAGAAACATTCTACAGGCGCGGAGGTGGTTGTTAGAGCTCAGTTATTAATCACGCACTTGACTCTCTCGTGTGGAAATGTGAGAGGGTCTAGAAAGAAATATCTGGATTGCAGCATTCAAGAAGACGAGAAACAGACATTGCGTCAGATATCAACAAAATAACGGGCCACACGGTGAATTGTTAGCGAGAATGAAAACAAAGACATGGAGGTAGTAACTCTTAAAAAAACTGCTTGTAGATCTATTGTGATTAAACAGAAAATATTGTGTTCGTTGTAGAAAAAATGTTATAAATTATATGACAAAATAACAGTAATACATTGACTCTATATAGTCTAAGCTACTGAAGAACAGTTGTTAAATAAAGAACAGATAATCAGTTATACTGATAGAGATAAACGGTACTCAGGTCAGAAGACAGAGGAAATTAACAGAGGATTACAATAAAAGCATTTAATAAAATATTTCACTGTAACTGTAGTAAATGGGTCTCATGTTATAGAGCTATCTAAGCGTAGCCTAAATATTTACGTTTAATACAAGACAAAAGTTAGAGGCAACCACGCAATGCAGAACTGTCAGTATAAGTAGTTTTACTGCGTTTATACACAGAGACATTAAATCGATTAGACGCAGATATCATCTGTGAGCAGGTTAGGATATGCCTTCCATCTGAATTGATTGCGATGCCATATTTAAATTGTGCTAATGCCAGTATTCATCAATTCGAAATTAATCATCAACTGCAATCACTTTCAGAGACAGGTTTCATCAAATGCCTGTCAGCGTGTGCATAAATACCATCTGAGTTACCAATATTACAACGCTCAGACCCTGCGAATGTCGGTAAGTACCCCGCTCCAGGCACGGATACGTGTTGGCGTTTATAAGTTACCCAGTGCATGTAGAAGCCTTACCGACGTCTAATCCCCCATTCAAGACGTCCTTACCGTTTGTTTAAAAAGGCTGTAGAAAAACATCTATGAGTTAACCAATGCTAAAGCAGATCTGTGGCGCCAAGAAGATTATGTGACACGTGCCAGGCTGCAAATATAATAAAATGAGAGATAAACAAAATTGAGGTTAAATGGGCCAGGAACTATATTCCAAGAGTTACCAAGAACCACGGTAAAAACAGCAGTAAGCCACATCGGCAAGACACGTGGACTTGTTTGCGCATATATGAAGCTGGCTAATATGACTAATTACTGAAACGTCGAGCCCTTCGTGGTCTCATTAAGGACCATTATTTTGATGATCCCTGACGTTTGGCTTCATCGAATAAACTGGCCTGTAGGCGTATCCGTCGACCGATACCAAATGAAATTAAGAGGGTAATTTAATACTGAGGGAGATGAGGTTAGGGAAAGTAGTCATTTAAAATTGTTTACTACAATATTTCACTGTAACTACACTCGTAGTTTATATAGGAAAGAGCTAATATATATCATGACGCTCTACTGATATAAGTGTGAATCCTGGTTATTTACGCGAACTCTATTGTAGCGTATTACAATTATAGTTCATTAGTTCCTTACGAAAACAAAAAAGAATAATTTACCGAGGAAAGTCTCAGGACAGCGATACTTTGCATTCCAGACGTTCCGGCTTCGAATACTGGTCAATAGGCTGGCTATTTCGTTTGAAGATTCTTTAGGTTTTCTCACTTACTTCAGAGAAATTCTAGGATAGTATCTCAATATTTAACGAGTTTCCTCGTCAATGGTAGTCACTCCGTCATTTAAAGCTGCATGTTATGACAAATGAAGACCATTACACGTCGGTGCATAAAGAAACAGATAATAACACGCGTATATGCGTACTAGATCGTAGGTTTCATAACATGCGAAAGAGTTGTACCACGGCTTAACCTAAATTTTACAAAAGACTATTGGTTCCATTGCAAAAACTATTTAAATACTAGAGCAACTCAAGGTGCCCATTTTACAAACAATCAAAAGCATTAGCTTTTCCAAAATCCCAAATGTCATGCTCAAGACTTCATCTGAGTGAAACATTTTAAAATATGACACACTTTAAACGTTGGCAACACTGTCTGAAAGGATTACAGTGATATGATAGTTTATTGTGTTGAGTGGGCACTGTGCCACACATTTGTTTTTACGTCACCAGACCACTGTCTTGGCACTACTACATACCCGTTCAATGCACAGTGATGTCATGTCGTACGTGTTGTAGGACTACGTCATAGAAGTGTGAAGTAAAATTTCCCGTAACAAATGATTCGGCTTAAATATTTGACGAATTTTAAACGCCAATGACAACAAAGACAAAATATTTTCAAATGTATCAAGAACACACTCGCGGACTTTTCAGTCTGTACAACATTTTTCCAACAATCACCCCACATATCACTAACATGGAGGAGGCCAGATATTTCCGAATTATGCTCTTAAATGTCAGGAGAAGAACCAGTATATGGAACAAAAAGGTACATGACCAAAATCTAACATCAGAAATTGGTTTGAACGTACACCTATGTTGCGAAAAAAAAATTCTTTCAACCAAGATAAAATGTTTATATTATGTATTTTAATATTTTTCTTTCACTTTCGGGTTTCTTAATACAGATAAATGTTGTACAGCTATTAAATTGTAAGGTATTTTCTATAAAAAGACAAATATAAGGGTCCCCTGGGCACACCATTTCCTTAAAGTGGCCCTGGCTACACTTATGCCAAGATCAACACAAGAGATTGGATTATGCAAACTACACATTCAGGCAACTCGCCTAACGCACGAGGGAAGAATAGAGCCATTAGACTGTGTAAGACCCAAGTTTCTGAAATGCTACGTCAGCGTCAGAACGAGTGAGATAAAGTTGGCTACCGTCTCCAATCCCCCCCCCCCCCCCCCCCCCCCCAACCCAGAAGCCCTCGAATATCCGACAAATGAGGTGCATGACTACGACAATAGACAGCAAAGTCAGATGTTTCCCCTGCCAGTAGCTTTTATTATTTCAAGTGATGTGAGCCTTTTCCTTGCCTCCCACAATTTCCCATTTTCTATTCTACATATTTTTCGAATGCCTCATTAAATTCCACATGGTCAGAGAGCACATATATACCATCTTCTGTCTGCAGTTTCACAGAGTTAAGGTCGTAACTTAACGTAGAA
>NW_019059889.1:664442-701748 GCF_000696155.1 Zootermopsis nevadensis
GATAACACAAGTTTCATGCCACGCTTCATGGTCATAACTCTTTCGTTTCTAAATTATTCTTACTCAGGACACACACAAAATGTTATGGTTACAAACAAAGCCTTTCTCGTTCCATAAAGAACACCAAAACATTAACTCTGATGAAGGATTTATATCTTCAGTTTCGTTTTCGTTGGGTGCTACTGGGATTATGTGTGTTTATTATTATATTTAATTTTTAGTGCAAAATTTAGATGAAAATAAATTAATCAGCAATAGTTACACCTGGTTTAAGATGTCAGCAACGGGAACCTGAGATCTGCACCCTTCTCCTATGGCCACCAGAGGATATTTGTGGTATATTTATATCCAGCGCAACAATAAAGGCTTTTGTAGTGTAAATTTTCTGACAGCTACAAATTACCCCAATTAAAAAACACAGCGACAGAATAACATGGCAGTCTGAGGGGGTGGGTAGCATATATGACCTACATGTGATGGCAATGCAAAACACGGGGGTGAGCGTCGTTGCTGTAGGAATTTGTCCATCCCCTTCACCGGATAAACAATAGCGTACCACACAACATTATATAAAAGTGCCATCATCACTTCTGTTACGATGGGGTGAGACTATGTCTCTGCGGCAATGGACCGCAAACAGGCTGGCTCATTGTCCATCCTCCACCAAACACGAGTCAATACTCAGAAGCGGTGGAATGTTATTGACATGTGAAGATCGGTGTACTCGGAGGAAGACCTGACCCAGTGCCACTTTGTCCACCAAAAATCCCAAATGGATTGATTACGGCGAGAATATTCGTCCACACAACTGTTTCTTATTTGGTTTTACCCATTCATTTGTTTAATCCACTACATATTTCGATCAAAAATAAACCATTTTTTTATTAAACCAAAAAGTAAATTACAATTAAGCGTTATGTTATGCCATCTGTGTAAATCATCTAACAGGAAGTAAGAATTTACTTGTACGCATGAATTGTAGATATAACACCATTATAAACTGATTTAAAGTTACGCGTATATGGGAAACAAGATGTACATTACATAACACACATGGAATGTGATCCATGTCTACTATATTGCACTAGTTTCCATGAACCACAGATAAGTTAGAGCCAGTTTATTTGAAAGCTTAACAACTATTCCGTTGGAACTCAGCTATAGCCTGCCATGCAGATAATACAAGGAATGCCTTGAGCAGAATTACTGCGTCATTTATAGGTTATTTCTACATTCTCATCCACACGTGATGCAGAGCGTTAAGGGCTGAAGTTATTTTATGCTACGTCTGTTGAATATGTGAACTATTTCTGTCCCAAGTCTGATGCAGTGTGGAGTAGGCGTTGTGGCATAGAAGCAACACGACGGTTTTAAAACCGCCATTAACAGAAAGACATGAAAGGCCCGCATTTATTCAGAGGATCGCATGTGTTGGAAACGCCACCTCATAATTAAAGCATGCCTGCCTCCACTACCAGTTTAAACAAAACCGGAAATGTATTTTCGAAACGGAAAAATGGTAATGTCAAAGAACGTGTATTAAATTAGGGTAGTTTCAACCATACCTTGAAAGAAATAAAGAAATAAAATACAAAGTATCCACACCATCATAAGTATCTCTTACGCATCAATAAACAGAGGTGTTAATAAAAATCTAAATAAATGGCAAGTCATCAGACAGACGCCGCACATTTTTAAATCCCTCTTATGATTTATAAAGTCAGGCTTTGCCCCAAACACAACCTATAAGTTTTATTTTTAAACATACTTACAATATCTCATAATAAAAAACGCTAAAATGTAGAAATATATTCTAATCTGGAGTGGGTACGCAATTACAGTATTTGCATCCTTAACCGGTTTTTCAAATCCGTTTACTGTACAGTTATTATTGACGACCTAACGCAAATGGATTAATTTCGTGAAGTCCAGTTTCTGTTTCAGATTTAAGGTTTCTATGGAGGAGACTTCTACTCTACAGATGGAGGCGACATGCTCCTACAAGCCAAAAACTACACAACCCACATCACAGTCCATTTTTCTGTGCTTGACAATAATTACCTCCGTATACCACACTGTAAACTATGCATAACAATAAAAAATAATCTTTATTAATATAAAAAACTTTCCTAAAACATTTTACGATCTAAAAGTGTTTATTAAAATATGTCTGTGAATAATCATGCGTTAAAATGTCAATGTAAGTAAAGTGATAGCCAGTTACAATGAACGTTGTACTTGGTCGATACATTTTAGAAAAACGCCTGTAATACTGTATACTACAGGCCAAATCTAAAATAGTGTTTCTGAATCGGTAGTCCGTGGCTTAAATTATCCCGGTCTTCAAATTGTAATAATAGGGGTAAAAATAGGGGTTTTGTTTTTTCTAAAAAATCACACAAAGGCGTTAATTTTTACACTGCAAGTAAAACTTTTTCGACATATTATTATGATGACGGCTGACTTCTGGAATGTTACTAATTATAGTCTGGTAGACTAACCGACGTTTCAGAGGAACTTAGCGCCTCCATAATCAGTGTTATCCCCCTATCAGAATACTTGCCGAAAAATTCCAGAAGACAGCCATCTTCATACACGCCTTGAGAACCTAAACTCCCGTGCTTATTGCTGGCGTTATCAAAGCATGCAGAATTTTATCAGCTCTTATATTAATCTATTTCACACTGAGTCAAAAACAGGGCACAGAAGTTTCGATATGAAACGGCATTGTGCTACAAAATGTGTTTTCATCTAGATTCTTAACACCGGTATTGAACGCGCAATACGAAAATTCATATAGGCGGAACTGCTGAAGTCTCTTACTGTATAATATAGAAGCGCCGGTAGGAGACAGATATCTGGGACGATGTTATTGCATGACGTTTCAAAAGCAGCGCAGAGGAGGCGGGAATGGAAGCGAGAGAAATCACCAATGCTGAAAGAGCAACACACCGGCGGTTTCAGGAAGTGCTGAAAGCTGAACAGATATATTCAGCCAGCATAAACGATTCAAAGTACGGGAGCATATATTGCCACCAAGGCAACAGATACAGTCTCATTGTCGTACTGTGGAGACACAGAACTGAAAACAAAACAAAAATCATCTCTAATCACCACATTACGTCACGAATTCTTTGGGCAATGTGCACGTAAGAGATGCAGCTGCTGATTCGAGTAGCCGGCCCAAATAAACACTAGGGCCTTGGTTTCGAAACTCAGAAAGTGCAGGGATGTTTGTGTGCGTTTCTCGTCACTACCAATCATGGCCATAATCCGTTAAACGTAGGAGTTCTGCCAAGGTCTAATCTTCAATGCAAATTAAATGTGTGTGAAGTAAACAGCAGAAACAGAAATATAACTATCGAATAATAAGGGGAATTATATTTAGGGTTCTCAGAACGTAATGTTTTTGTAAAATTAATAAATAGTTTGAAGTTTTCTCTTCAGAAAGTTTGTGCACAGTAAAAATATATCATATAAACATACTAGAGGTAGTAAATATGCAATATATTTCAAAATCGTTCCACTGAAACACTTGTTTAATCTAAATAATATTTAGAAATCCAGTCCCTATCTGAGAGAAAGCACAACGCGTCTCAATTACAAAGATGAATTGTTTAATGTTGTTTAAAAAAATATTCTGATAATCATAACGAATTCACGAATGGACTCTGCTGAGAAACTGAGTCAGTAAACGTTAAAGCAGGTGGTACAGTACGTGTAGTTGTCACTGTTCTGTAAAGGGTTCACACCACCTTCAAATTCCATTGTGCACCAGTATTTGTTCATGAACTAAGATGTGTTTAAAAGGCTACCCACGCGCCTATAAATTAAATATATGCATGTGCACATTATACATCGGGGAAGTGGAGGAATAAGTCCAGTACATTCTCAATATGGGCAGCAGATGGTGTAAGTAAACAGCTTCACGCTCCGGTCGTTTTACCCATAAGGAAAATGCCCACGATAAACAGCGTATAGGGGGTTGAAAATCTCAGAGTCCGTTTCGACGTGGTAGCGAAAAATGAAATCTCTGTAAATGCCGAGATTCGAACCCTGATCGTTCTGCATCCTGTAACCTAGTCATTATACTCACTGAGTTAGCCAGACCCTTCATATACCGCATTTACTCGATTTCGAGACGAACTTTTTCGCATCTAAGGTTTCTGAAAGGGTGGTGCATTTTACATTTTATAGCGTGCAAGAATTGATATAGTGTATTTTTTCCTGCAAACCTATTACAAAATCAAGATTGCGTCTTACAATCGATGACGTCCTTAAATCGAGGAAATAAGGTAATTTCCTTCATATAACAGGATACCAGTGACAGAAATCTCGATTTAAGTATGAAATTACTCACCATGATCAAAGTTGTGTTCACAAAGTAAAACTTTCAACGAACAAGCTGATTAATAACTTGCAAAAAATATTAAATATCTCAAAGTATACCGTTGATGGTTAGGCTTTCTCAGGGCTTTCAGTATTCCAATCTCCCGTCGACAAATTTAATAAGCTTGTTATCATGATGTAAACATCAACAGCAGTCATATTGCGACCATGGAGTACAGCCTGAGCTCATTAAAATTTCCTTAGAAAAATACAACTGATTAACAATATCTATAACTCAGATTTACGAATTACCGTGGGGTGTAAGACATGTACGGTCTTTGTCAGATAGAGTAATGAGATCATGGGTTCGAATCCCACTCCAATCACGAATATTTTTCGAGATTCTCTGTAAAAAATGTCCCGTTACGCACTACGGAGTTCCTTTTTTTTGGGGGGGGGGATCTAGCTCCTACCCGTTCTTGACCTTAGCACTAGATGAGGAGAGGGGGTGAGTGGTCAGCCTAACGTTCCAGCCGCGCTTATCCCCGGTGAAGGGATCCCCATTACTCAGTGGACAGGAAGCTAGGTTTGTTACCCATGGCTGGGTGGGCCCCAGACTGTAAAAAAGATTATTTTTCCCCTGCCGGAGACAGAATCCCATTCGTCCAGACACTATATTTACTGAGCTACCCCGACACCTGCTGATTTTTAAGTTTAAAACCGTATCGTATCATAAATTCGTCATGACGTTTTCCGTTGCCGTTTTGCTGCTTAATGAATTCCGTACAAGTCAATTTATATGTAGCAATTTTCTTTGCACACTAAGAACGTCCATACAATGCCGACGTAGATATAGTCAAAACTCAGACACGTTCACACACGTTTCCAAACGAATCCGATATTAATCACGATTCCATTATCTTAGGCTGTCGCACAAATACAATAAATGAGATATTTTTTTCGATACTGAAATTTAATAAGTCTAAAGCCTTTATAAATGTAAGCCTACTATAATACGAGGGCGTAAATGTCAGGTATTTGAAGACACTGATGAAGAAGGAAGAGAGATACAATTGTGGCAAACAGGCCTCGATGCACAAATGCGATTCATAGTCACAAAACAAAACATGTAAGAACTTTCTGTACAGAAGTTCGAATATCACTTCAACAGAACGCTAAAGATATGAAATCAAACACTCCATTCTATCAGTTCTGACAGACCAACGAGTATGTTTCTGAAGAAACAGATACTAGCTCTAACGTGTTTTTCACTAAAGTGTTCTAGTGTCAGACCCACGGGTGATACACATATGGAATATAATATGCACTTCCAACCCTTTTAAGCATTCTTTATTTAAAATTTTAACTTTTTGCTGAGATCGATCGTTGCAGTCCCTGCAAAACTAGGAACAGGAGTACGAAATACAACGGTTCTGTTCTTTGTTAATTCAGCAATTCTTTGTACTTTTTAAATGTATTGACTTAAGCCTTCCTTGCTAGTTGCCAACGATAGCTACACTTTTTATAGCAACTCGTAACTAAAACTATCAATCTGAAATGAACTGAAGAGATGAAAGCCTTCGTTTCACTACGCACATTAGAATTTTAAAGCCAACGTACAGCTGTTTTTAAATCAATGTCGGTCGAGTAGTGAGGTTTGTCCGAAAATATTACATTTGTCGCCTTTTCCGTAAGAAGATGGCTGTCTCCTGGGATGTAGCGTGGCGTAATCTGATAGACGTTACAGACGTTTCAGAAGTGCATGCTGTCTCCATCATCGCCCGGATGACGGAGGCAGCAAGGACCTGTGAAACGATGATAAACTTCTGCCAGACTACACGGCGCTTCTACCCAGAAAACAGCCATCTTCATACTCACCGCCGTCAAAATCTCAAACTCTTCCTTCCCATAAGTTTTATTGGTACAATCCTAACACTATGTTGTGCTCTGTAGATGGCCATGTTTATCTGTAAATATGTATGTTTTACCTGTATAACTGCTTGAATTTCATTTGCTTGTTATTGTTGTTGTTGTTGTTGTTGCTGATGATGATGATACAGGCTAATAAATCAGGTCTGCAGGAATATTAAGGGGGGGAAGGTAATAGAAGCGGTCGAAATATTCGTAAAACTGCAGATTCTCTAGTGTCCAAAGTATGGCTATTGGCTTCTCTACATTTTAAAGTTCTTTCCAGACAGTACATTTCCTTCGAGTTCCGGGCTGAAATAAGAATCGGCTGACCTGCCAGTATTCATTAAATGCACGCAAAAAGGACGTACGGACTTAAAAGCACAAAAAAGGACAAAAACTAACACGGCACAGGGGAATTACGGAGCAAAAGTAATTTATTTTATACGTTACATCCCCTTGTTGACATGGGTTCTAATGCAGACCTACTACTTCAAGTTAATGCTGAAACAGATGTAATGTGTACATATGTATCGCAAAAATATGAACTCTAGTTACGAAACGGTCCACAATGAAAGCAAAAGCAAGCTTTGATATTCCGATATCTCATAGGCTTTGGTACTCATTTATTACGGATACAAGTCGATAAAAGTTGAAGATATTAACAAGGTTTTCGTGTACTTCTCCTATTATACGATTTTTAATGAGGAGCCATTTTTTATAAATTAATAAACGTCTAATTTAGCTTCGTGTAAGGTAGGTGTTATAATTGACCAGTAAGCTTACGCACAGCAGTCAAATTCATCTGAAGACGTTTAACTACATCTCTATTAGTACAAAATCTAATTTAGTTTCTAAGATGAAACGTGCTGAATAACGGACGGATGGATGAACACACTAAGAGAAACGATCTCCATATTATAATTAGGCGTAAGTCCACGGAGCAGAATCCTTGATACGCTAGTAGTCGCTCAGTTGGTGAGGAAATCAGCCACTTTATATGGAACCAAAATGTTAATTTCCGTATTCATACAAACCGATACTAAACCGTATCCCGAGTGACTTCAATTCACTTTAATAATATAGTATCTATTTTGATAGTATATATATATATATATATATATATATATATATATATATATAAACCTTATCATCTACATCCAATCCTTTCAGGTTTTTTGAAGTAAAATTCTGTAGTTATATATCATCTCTTCCACGCATGCTACATGCCACGTTCTATTATCCTTACGTTTATAATTATTACTACACACAGGGAAAATAAATAACAAGTTTAAACTCCATAAAACCAGAATTTTATCCTTGACCTAAAACGGTTCCGTCTTACGCGCAAGGGTGTAGATAGTTTCTCGTAATTCTGACTTGGGAAAGCGGTTCGTTCTACACTGCTGACGCAAAAGTTTCCCTGCAGTGATTAAATTCTGTTATATGTATGTTTTCCTTTAATCCTCGGAGCCTTCCACACTCGAAACCTTTTCGCCCCGCGATGCAGTAAACCCCAAACCTTGCTCAATCGGTTCGCCTTGCAGCAACTACATCGATAATGGTGCAGCGACCCCAAACTCTGAGCTATGGTCACTTACCACAATCACTAGCATCAGTCTTCTAATACACCTAATTCATAAACATTAAGCATTAATAGTCTAATAGTAGTACGTGGCAAAGTTGTCTCTGGAGCTTAATTAAGCACGCTATGAAGACGTAGGGGGGATAAAGGCATAGTTCCATGCATTATTAATCTCGGAATAGATGCCATTGGTCATCTTCACGCCCAGCACGCTTAGCTCCAGGATAAATAGCTCTCGGTATCCATTAGATAGGAGGCAGTTAGTATAACACACCCCTCTACATGAAATAAGCTAACTAATCAGTCAGCAACATTTACCGCCAAGGTATAAACGTAACATACGTGCAGCAGACTCTAATTGCCTTGGCAATGTGTATAGGCACAAATATAACTTTATTTAGATATTAGTTCGTTAGATAAGAGTGTTTTAACGTGTCAAAGTTCAGACTGATTCCTATATCTCAATCCGATTCCTCACGCGAGACTTACTAATCGCCTTGGTAATGGAAGCACTAAGTACGTCTGAAACGTCGGTAAGCTTCTAGTAGACTACACGGCGCTAAAACTCATCTTCATACTCGCCACTGTGAGAATCTGAAACCGTACTTAGTTTTTACTTATTTACACAAAGTGCATAAATTGATCGCAGAATGTAAATGTAGTTTATAACTGTAGACCGTTCCACTCCAGTTTCAGCAAGATATCATTAACGTTCATACCTAAATAAAAATCTGAACTTTCTGAAAGTAGAATATGGAGGGTTAAATGCTGATTGCAGAACAGGTACAGGAGTTAATGAGGATTTGAAAGCCAGTCGACCGATGCTGACAAGTAAAAGTAACGTAGAATTACAACGTCGGCTTAAATTAAACGGCCAGTAAAGTTCGTTCTTAAAAGCCGCGGTGCTTTTCCCTTGAGATGACTAAGCTCTCATAAGTTTCACGTTCCAACTTGAGCTTCTGGATAAAAGGCTCGGATACCAAAGAGATAAAATTTCGATGGTTTGACAACCAGAACTTTCAAAGCACAATCTTAGATCAGTTTTTCCCAATATGTTTATACCTGTGCCTGTCTTTGTTATAATTTTGAAACTGGTGGCAAACCGGCCGGATCTGGGGCCTGTAGAGCACTCCCCCACAGGTGTCACGAGGGGTCCGGGGGGGTGTCTTCTACAGGGGAATTTTTGTAATGTAACTGTAATGTTCGAACCTTTGGTGGCATAATCAGGCTTAATTTGTGCAATAATATAATAAAACGCTCAATTAATATTATGTGACCAATTTATTATTATTATTATTATTATGAGAATCATCATCATCATAAAAGAAAAATAACTTTTCAAACCAAAACACAAAAAAAAGTTCTAAACACGTACGTGGTCGAAAATGGCACAAAGTCATCTACATCCAATCCTTTCAGGTTTTTTGAAGTAAAATTCTGTAGTTATATATCATCTCTTCCACGCATGCTACATGCCACGTTCTATTATCCTTACGTTTATAATTATTACTACACACAGGGAAAATAAATAACAAGTTTAAACTCCATAAAACCAGAATTTTATCCTTGACCTAAAACGGTTCCGTCTTACGCGCAAGGGTGTAGATAGTTTCTCGTAATTCTGACTTGGGAAAGCGGTTCGTTCTACACTGCTGACGCAAAAGTTTCCCTGCAGTGATTAAATTCTGTTATATGTATGTTTTCCTTTAATCCTCGGAGCCTTCCACACTCGAAACCTTTTCGCCCCGCGATGCAGTAAACCCCAAACCTTGCTCAATCGGTTCGCCTTGCAGCAACTACATCGATAATGGTGCAGCGACCCCAAACTCTGAGCTATGGTCACTTACCACAATCACTAGCATCAGTCTTCTAATACACCTAATTCATAAACATTAAGCATTAATAGTCTAATAGTAGTACGTGGCAAAGTTGTCTCTGGAGCTTAATTAAGCACGCTATGAAGACGTAGGGGGGATAAAGGCATAGTTCCATGCATTATTAATCTCGGAATAGATGCCATTGGTCATCTTCACGCCCAGCACGCTTAGCTCCAGGATAAATAGCTCTCGGTATCCATTAGATAGGAGGCAGTTAGTATAACACACCCCTCTACATGAAATAAGCTAACTAATCAGTCAGCAACATTTACCGCCAAGGTATAAACGTAACATACGTGCAGCAGACTCTAATTGCCTTGGCAATGTGTATAGGCACAAATATAACTTTATTTAGATATTAGTTCGTTAGATAAGAGTGTTTTAACGTGTCAAAGTTCAGACTGATTCCTATATCTCAATCCGATTCCTCACGCGAGACTTACTAATCGCCTTGGTAATGGAAGCACTAAGTACGTCTGAAACGTCGGTAAGCTTCTAGTAGACTACACGGCGCTAAAACTCATCTTCATACTCGCCACTGTGAGAATCTGAAACCGTACTTAGTTTTTACTTATTTACACAAAGTGCATAAATTGATCGCAGAATGTAAATGTAGTTTATAACTGTAGACCGTTCCACTCCAGTTTCAGCAAGATATCATTAACGTTCATACCTAAATAAAAATCTGAACTTTCTGAAAGTAGAATATGGAGGGTTAAATGCTGATTGCAGAACAGGTACAGGAGTTAATGAGGATTTGAAAGCCAGTCGACCGATGCTGACAAGTAAAAGTAACGTAGAATTACAACGTCGGCTTAAATTAAACGGCCAGTAAAGTTCGTTCTTAAAAGCCGCGGTGCTTTTCCCTTGAGATGACTAAGCTCTCATAAGTTTCACGTTCCAACTTGAGCTTCTGGATAAAAGGCTCGGATACCAAAGAGATAAAATTTCGATGGTTTGACAACCAGAACTTTCAAAGCACAATCTTAGATCAGTTTTTCCCAATATGTTTATACCTGTGCCTGTCTTTGTTATAATTTTGAAACTGGTGGCAAACCGGCCGGATCTGGGGCCTGTAGAGCACTCCCCCACAGGTGTCACGAGGGGTCCGGGGGGGTGTCTTCTACAGGGGAATTTTTGTAATGTAACTGTAATGTTCGAACCTTTGGTGGCATAATCAGGCTTAATTTGTGCAATAATATAATAAAACGCTCAATTAATATTATGTGACCAATTTATTATTATTATTATTATTATGAGAATCATCATCATCATAAAAGAAAAATAACTTTTCAAACCAAAACACAAAAAAAAGTTCTAAACACGTACGTGGTCGAAAATGGCACAAAGTTTTTGACGGGTTTGTTTCATGCAGTTGAATAAATTGTTGACCCACAAATTCGAAATTTAAAACAATACATATCTGGAGTAAATCAGAAGATGGACACTATGACTAACACCACCCTACACTGTTGTAGACTTCATAGAGTGCGAATGTGCAGACACGTGGCAAAGGCTTCAATTTTGGTATACAGACACACGTGTGCCTTAGAATTGTAGTTGCCTCGACAACGTTTCCTCTTGGCCAACCTACTTTACGGGAGTCCTAAGTAAATACCTGTGACATATGTAGCGCGGTAGGAAAGTGGTGTTGCGGGAATGCATAACCCTTTATTCCTGGGTGGAGAACATTCGTCTTTAGTACAAAGATATTTCTCAAGTCTTTGTTTCATACCGCAGCTCCGCTATCGGTAGTATAGTTATTATTTGTTTCTTTTGTCATTGCTGACTATTTTATAACTACCAATGCTCTAAGTATTACCAGTAATGTTTACAACAAATTAGAACAAGTATAACGTTTTTAGGTCTACTAGTAGTGCAGCACGTGACTTCCATGCCCGCATACGTCACAGGGGCCTGTTCACTCCCTCGCAGAGTAATTAAACGAGCAAACCGTGTGCATTCAGACTTCCGACGAATTTAGGTCTTGTACGAACGCGTCACCATACAAATCTCACAAACCAAGTTACACTGATTAGTAACGTGTTATGAAACCAAACTATTACACACGGCTTTTGTTAGTTTTATGTTGTTACCCTTCTGGTCAAGAATGTATGGAAATAAATGACCTGTTTAGGCATCAACGTTGCAAATGACTAGTAGTCTCTTTTGTATTTGTCTTCATTTTACGATACTAACCTAACCTAACGCTACTTAAGAAGATGTTTTGGACGTATAATGTTCTTCATCCTCCAATGACACTATACTAGTTTTATTTATACTGTGCAATTTCTCTCCGGCGGGGTCCTCTAAAATACCTTCATTTTCTCTGCGGTCTAATAAACTGTAGCCTGCTCTGCGTCTCATGAATTTCGTCTCGCTGTCTTACATCCCTTTTTCCAATGTCCATATTTCTCAGCTACAGAAGTAGTGAGACGGTTGAAATATAGTACATATTAATCTACATTTTATCTACATTTGGTTTCAATACATTTTTCAGTTCTCAAAATTTGTAAATAATTCCTTATCTCGGAAATTACGTAAATATTTTTCATTTTCCTAAACCAACTGCACAGCAGCTACATACTTGTAACGTGAATTAATCTGGATCAGAACGGGAGCCGGTGGAAAGTTCTAGTGGGCACGTAATGAAATTTCAGGTCTTATGAAACGCATGAAAAAATCTTGACCAGCTTAACGTACAATTACCTTCTCAAGAATGACTCCTCTCCATGAAGTACGTTACTTAGCTGTATACTTTTCAAAAATCTCTCAGCATTTAACATTTCAACATAGTATATTTAATGGATGTAGCGAATGCAGTTCATTAGTTCAACTTCATAAATTCTAACACCTTCATGTCGGCAAAGCTGACAGGTAAATAAAAAAAATATGAAGGTGACATCTCCAGTTACATGATGTTCATACCAAGTTTTTTTTAAAATCGGTCGATTAGTATTCCTAACGATCATGTCCACACTTGAATCTGAAGACAAGCAAACATACCTTTCTCCTTATTGCAATCTAAAGAAGAAAGGATGTTCCTTTCAACCCTAATAAGACGTCATCGGACCCCGGTAAACAACTGTGCTGTATTCTAGTAAACGTTTTCTGGCTACACATAATGACAACACAACTTAAAATATTTAAAGAACGCACAACTCTTAAGAAACCCTATTAAAATGAAATCAATTATTTAAAAATAATTTAAAGCCTTCGCCGCAGAGCGGAGAAGTTTCACGGTTGCTGCAACTTTCATATTTAAATAAAAATTTCAAGCAAATATCAAAGAATGAAAAGTTACAACGTTGTTATTCTTCAGTTCCGTTTATGGTTGCAACGCAGACCTAGCGTAAAAAATTTCTCATCTGTAACCGGGAACAGAATATGATTTTGAACAAACTTAAAAATTACTTTGGACTGATTCTTCATCACACAGATGAATAAACGTATACTTAACGTAGAGAGACGAATGGGTAGTGATATCAAAAATTATATACCATCACAGAGTAAAGTGAAAGATGTTGGTTAATTCGGAATTCAGGCTTTACATGATACAACGTATGGATATTTTCACCAATACAGCAACAAGATTAATTTGTCAGCATGTTCCCTGAACAAAAGGTTGTATTTCGAAATACACCTTAAAAGTTCACCAGATTATGTAATGTTATGTAACGTGTGCTCCAATGAGAAAACAACATTTTTGGTTCTAGGATAACATATTAATACAGTCAGTACTGAGTGTAAAGTAACGTACATCTGACTACTACAGTCCTGTAACCTAAATCGGAGAATGTGTACATCTTAAGAAATTCTCTTGGAAATGATGTACAGAGTAGAGAGTGGCAGAGAGAAATTTAACACGTGTATAAAGACTGTATTACCTCTACAGTTTTAATAACTTCAAAGAAAGCCCAACAATTGAATGTGGTGTTCCACAAGGTCCATAATCAGAGTCACAGGCCCATAACTACAGACAGAACTGCACCAAACACTGGCGAATGCTCCGGTCAGTCTAGAAATGAACCGACAGACCAATGAAACAAAGGAAATACAAAAGAAATGTTTCACTATATAAAATAACAGCAGCATACTGTTATTATTTTTATTAAAATTTGCTTTCTGGCTGTTAATACAACACGCAGATAATAAAGAACTGAATTTTAAATACCTTAGCATTTCGGTGCATTAGCCTTTAGGGGGATGGGAGATTTAATACTATAGCATATCAACGCGACCTGAATCCCAGAGCAGTATTCGCCACTGGTTTTAGCTCTACAGCAATGCACTATATTTCAATATGAAAAACACCGATCTGGAATCAGAATTTTTAAATTTCTCGTGCTTAATTATAAGTTATCCAAATATTAAAGTAACGGCAGCCGCATTCGACATACATCCTAAATATGACGTTGACCTGAACGTGACCTCAAACTGACATGAGTACGGTCACAGAGGCTCCTACCATTCGGCAGAAATATGGGTTTGAAAAAATGGTTTTTAAATTACCTGGAAAAATTCAATCTCATATATTCCAAAAACCCTCCGTCTGATATTGCAGTGGCCTTGAAATGATGTTCACCTGTCAGTGACCTCAAACTGACAGAAGTATGGTCAATCAGATTCAAACAGATGGGTAGAAATATGGGTTTGATAAAATGACTTCCGAATGATATTGAAAATTTTAAAGTCTTATATTCGGCAAACCGCCGGAGTGATTCTGTCGTGACTTTGACATATCTCTGACCGGTCCGTGATCTCGAACTGAGATGAGTATGGTCCTTTAGACATCTATAGCTCAGCAGAAAAATGCGTTTGAAAAAATAACTTTCAAATAAACTTGAGAAATTTAAAGTCATATATATGGCAAACCATGGGACTGATATTGTCGTGACTCTATCATGACGCTGACCTGACCGTGACCTCAAACTGACATGAGTACGGTCACAGAGGCTCCTACCATTCGGCAGAAATATGGATTTGAAAAAATGGTTTTTAAATTACCTTGAAAAATTCCATCTCATATATTCCAAAAAACCCTTGGGCTGATATTGCAGTGGCCTTGACATGATGATAGTGATATTACCTTATATTTCGCTGTTGGCTGTACTTTGAAAAAGTAGGCTGGTAAAATTTATCAAGCTTTTAGAGATCCTTGTTGCCTCCATCATCAGGGCGATGAGATGTGACGCATCGCCAGTCAACCCAGAATACGGTCATGAGACCCTCAAATCCTACTATATCCTACGTTGTTGAAACCGCGTCATAAAATGAGACCATAAATGTCAATACGTTCAACTGTCATTACACAAGAGCGCTTCCGTCACAATTCCATTGTAACCCACCCTGGTTAAATTTCAAAGCTCCCATAAACATTGGAAAACTGTAACGATTCGAATTTCCATTTCATGCCAACTGATTTCGTAACAGGGCGTTAAGT
Source organism: Zootermopsis nevadensis (assembly GCF_000696155.1). The sequence goes on from NW_019059889.1 coordinate 679,585, forward strand.
GACAATTTAATTTCGCTTAGTGGTTTAAATGTCCACGGATACTGAATAAGTTTTTCAATAGAAAAAACAAGTGTCCACCACTAGCTATCAGCTTATGACACTGAACTCGATTTAGATAAGACAGCTGTTTAACCAAACATTTCATGCTGGTAAAATTATATGTCAAACATCTTAACAGTAACGACGTGAGCTTCGCAGCTTATTCAGTGAGCGTATTCAATACAGTAGCTACGAGCAGATCGAGAGGGGTTCATAACGAGAACGGGTGTTAGGACGTTATTCTTCGCCACAACGTCAATAACTGCTCTACTGATCTACACAGTGTTCTGTCCTATGGCTACGGAGTAATAACGAATGAATGGGCTGTGAATTATAGCATTTGCCTCCATCAAGAATACGCAACGCCTCCATGGTGCGCTATCCATTCACATGAGTACCAATAATTATTAATAATGCCAGTGGCACATTTCAGTGTTTAAGGTAATACGAAGTTTATTTAACCACCACACTCTTGTGACAACAACAGAAAGACTTTTTGTAGTGTGGTGGAACTCGTAACCACTGACAACAGTAGTTTATGTCAGGGATCGGCAACCTGCGGCCAGTGTGTGGGCCCGCGGTAACGAAAACGTTGGGGACTAGTTGAGAATGTTAAACTGATCCGCTTTGGACATGACAGACCCAACAAGTAGATGCATGTTAACGGATGAGACACAGGTCATGCTAGGGCCGGGGACGAAGAGAGCCGTATGATGGTTTCGCGTGTCATTATCCAATTTGCGTTTGCAATTGATACACCAGTATCATAAAGGCTATTCAGAACTTAGTAACGGTTTCAATCCTTTACAGCCGAAGCCCGTCTAAGTAACATTTAATAATCCAGTCCGTACCGCAAAGAAAACACCACACTTTACCATTACTAAGACCAATTTGTTTAAGAAAATAATCCCTATTTACAGTTAGACTCATACGAAACAGATAAATCCAAAATGAGGCGTTACTGACTTAATGCAGACGGTACATATAGTTACCACTAGTCTTTAAATGCTTATCATTCACGGAAAGTAAGAATATATTTTATTTTAATGCATCCTTCACAAATGATGGTCGGACGGATTCGTAAGGCGGTAATGTGCCTAACTGAAGTTCAGGATATAAAAGTTCGAATTTAGATCGGGTATTCTTAACTGAATTTTCATGTTTTTCTTAGTCCTTCGAGACGGATGCTGGAACAGTAGAACTAATTTAAAACGTTCTTTTATTCCGACTCAGAATTCCTAACATATTCGACGACAAACAGACTTCATATTTCGTACAGACATAAGTACTATTAAACCTGAAAGTATGTCAACAATTCCAGACCCCATATACAGGATGATTTAAAAGGTTAGAGCCAAACTGAAGGAGCGCATAGAGGGACTCAGAGAGAACAACTTTCGAATAGGAATCCATGTCCTCCGAAGTTATCCTGAGTCGGTCGAGGCCATTGAAGGTAGAGAAGTCTGATAACATACCGCTGGAATAATCGTACTTTGCTATTCTCCTACTAGCTTAATTTTGAATCACACGTATCCCGTCAGATTCTACAGAGGCCCCTGGGCTGTTTAGATTGTGTTTGTAAGTTGATAGTGACTGGTGTATTGCTGCTTTTGTAGTCTCGTGTTGGTTATTTGTGAACGCAGAGGCTCCTGGGTTGTTTGTGTTGGCGACTTGATAGTGACTGGTGTCTTGCTGCTTTCGTAATCTTTTTACATTCACTGCTACGTCAAATGGAACGATACACTTCTGCAGAGCTCAGGGACATGCATATGTGGAGGACGAAACTTTGAACACCTGTTGTGAATTTGGTTTATAAGATTGCTAACGTAATCCTTGTACATTAATAAAAAAACAAAATTAATCACTCTGTATAAACAGCTCGGCTACATAATTATCTATCTAGAAGGCTACAGAAGTTTTAATGGGGAATCATCGGGCCGAATAAGAAACATCTTTATTGAAAGGACTCTTTGAACAATCACTCCTTTAATTTCACAAAGACTATTTTTTGTTTTGTTTTGCAAAAGTAGATAACCGGACAATGGTTAACGTCATATTCCCATGTCAATGGTGATTCACGTACGAACATAGGTCTACTTTTATACAAACTACAACATCAAGTATTACATTACAGATCGGATGCAAAAACATTAATTAATTTTGACACTGCTCCATTTTTTGTGGCATAAATCCTTACAATAAAAATTGGTGGTTCCTCGTCGAATTGTTGACTATCGTTTCTCATGAACGCTTATAAAGTACACCTCAATCTGTATCCAATCAACTGTCTTATCTAAAAGCTTAGAACTGTAAGTACAAGACCTCACACTTAGTTTGTATATAGAACATCCGGTAAATTGTAATAAAATACTGAAAACTACACTATGAACAGAAATATTATTGTTAACATATAAATTTCTGCGGTACAAACAACAGCAGATTTCTAACTTCCAGCTGAAGTTAGTAAGGCCTTTAACGTTCAGAAACTCTTATAAATTAATTATTGGCGTACAAGGAAACTTGAAGGCGTATTTTATAAAGTCTTTACATTTCAGTAATTTTACAAATGAGTGAACGTAAACTTAATTTCCAATGACAATGTTCTGTTTCCAAGCGAGTCGCTTTTCATTTCTCCATCGCAGTTTTCCTTTTGTTCCATTTTTCTTAGCATGAGCGAACGACAGGATTTACCACGTCTGTGAACCGGCCTGATGAAGAGAAACGGCGAAGACCAAGAACGACTCCTACCTGTTGTCTCTAACAAAGACAAATCAGATATTCAACTTTCGGTACACAGCAGACTTTACAGGGACGCTCTTTCATTATTAACTATGACAACAGCACGGTTTTCAAGTCAGTAAGCCCAGAAGCTTATGTCTACTACTGTTCAATCAAGAATGAACAACTTCGGTAAGTTTCCGTGGTACTTATCATCTCACACGGATTGCAAACTGGCAGGCGAAACCACGGGTGAGAGGACACACCGAAGCAAACCACACCAGCCTCACTGGTAAGAACTGATAACAGATTTAAAAGCTGGCAAACCCAACGCTGTAACATGTGAATCTAGGGGAATAAAACTATCCCGCTACACACTCTGTACGTACTTTGGGGAAGAGACAGCGTAGCTCCTACTTATTCTTAACCTCGGCACTAGATGGAGGTGAGTGGTCAGAGTCACCCACTGGCCGCGCTTTACCCCCGGAAAAATGACCCAGGTACCCATTGTAAGGGTGGCTGTATGGGCCCCAGAACCGGTGTGGACGAAGAGGCTAGAACAACAATCCTCCGTCCCTGTCGGGGATCAAACCCCGATCTTCAAGTGCGTAGTCAGTCGCTACACTGACCGAACTAACATGTCAGCATCTGTTAGCATCGAAACCTTTTATCATGGTCACAATGAGGCAGGCCTTGTTTAATCTGCTTCGGTGTTTTAGCGCCCTATTTCCTATTAACGAGGAGAGGAAAACGTCAAGTATATCGAAACAGAACGGAATATCAAGCGCTGAGTGCATCAAAATTACAAACATTATGTAGAGAAAACTACTTCTCCGCCGGGCACCTTTGAGTAAAAGTGCTTCTAAGCAGTGTGAGTTCAGAATCACAAGGTAAAATTGTAAACATCTGTTCTAGACGTCTAAATCTACCTACGTATCCCTTAAACTGAAAGAACATTTATAGAAGGTGTCAGAGCCAGACATCATAAGCTGGCACGAGCACTCGTCTAGTTGCTGAGGTAGACACATATGGCAACATATAAACCAGAACAGAATAAACTCATTCATTCTTCATAAAATATCTGTGTTTAACAGAAACAGCTGAGCACAAAAAAATATCTTAACACAACAGTAGGTCTTCATGACAGCAAATCAGTTACTGGAAACAACAAAATGTGTTTAATTAATCATTTTTTCACGATACGAGTTAAAAGGGTTTAATTTATAGAGTAGCTCACGGCTTATAAAGAAGGGAGCTCAATATATCCATACGTAACAGCGCCATGCAAATATAAATTAGCTGCAGTAAAACAGTATCATCCCTTTAACATACTTTTCCTGCAAGAAAACAGTACTTGGCAAATAAGAATCTTCTGAAAGTGAGAATACGCTTTACATTCGACGCACGTCTCACAAACCGGAAAAAACGGTCAAAAATATCAGGAAATATCGAAACGAGAGAGGAAGAAAAAAAAGAGAGATCTGGTAAAATCATCACAAAATTTACATTCAACTCACAGAAATGTATAAATTCCTTTATTGATCGTAAATGTCAGCTGTATTAGTAGTGTTTGGAGTTCACATCTGCTGACCAAACACTGACAAATCCACTGATACTGAGCAAACTGACAAGTTGAAAATTCTTTGGCCGATTATTTTACGGCATTGCATGGAGTCAGAATATTTTTGGCCATAGAATTGAAGGAATATATCACTTTTATATGTACAAGACTACAGCAGCGTTTTAGCTTTCTAAGATAACTGTAAAGAATGGACTGAACACAGCTGAGCGGACTTTCTTTGCACTAGAATAGTAAGTACTGTTTTAACCTGGAACATAACATTTTACTTCCAGAGGACTGTTATTTTATAACTGTAATAAATATTTTCTTTGGTTCAAGATGTCAATTACTAAAATAGTTTTTGCCGTCTGTTAAACACCGAAGAATATTAAGAGATGTCAATTTTGTATTAATTTGAGACAACTTGACATTTTATAGAGTAGATTATCACAGTGGTTTATGTTTAGCATAGCAAAGCCCACATTACATGTTTTCAAAACGCTTTTACATAGGCTGTAGTTTAAAGGCACAAAACTTTTATGAGAGTATCGGTCATAACCAACACGCAAGAGTGAGTGGGTTGTGTATATGTGTGTGTGTGGTGGAAAAGAGCAGAGAGAATTCCCATTCGCTTTCCTGCTTGTCAATTTGGAACACAAAGGACATCAAAGTAGGCATCTTCCTTGTCCCCAGGCTTTTTTGTGTCAGGATCGCGATGTTCAGTTTTAGAGAAATATTAGCAAAAATAATTTGTCGTAACTTTGCTTTATTGCTGTCCGTAGATGCATCTATGTACTTAAATTTACCCAATTTGATTGTTTCGTCCTGTCTGGAAGAACTTCCAATTCTTTTATGGTATTTTAGGGTAGAATAGTCTGTAACAATCCCAGTCGCTGCTGCATGAACAATAGATTATTAAAATGAACTTGAAGAATAATATTGAAGGGCCTGTCTTCAATTATGCATGGGATATGATATGGAAACATCATTAAATGACATTCTATAGAAGAAATATTAACAACAGAAATAATTATTGTTTTATTATTGAACAGACCCTACATTTTAAATGGGATATAAAATATCGATACTATAAAGGTGTTTTTAGTTCATTATATCTGTTTAAAGCTGTATATAGAACAGAAAAGGGGCAATATGAACACCCATACTGGGGATACTGGGAACGACCCGTTCTTCAAGTGCCTGAGCACTGCGGGTCCCAACTTTTCGTTGGCTTTGATCTATTAGACATTCGGTAGGACTCCTTGGACGAGAGATCGGCCCGTCGCAAGGCCTCTCTCTACCTGTACACAGGACAGCACAACACGGAAAAAACATCCATGGCTTGAGTGGGATTCGAACCCACGGTCCCAGCGACCAAGGGGCAGAAGGCCCACGCCTTAGACCGCGTGGCCACTGCGGACCCCATGAATACCTATACCAAATTTAATGTAAATCCATAGAGTTGTTCTCGAGTTATTATATGGCAAGTCGTGTAGTTTGTGAGACCAATGACATGGCAGCGCGACCTCGGCTGAAAGACGCGATAGACCGAGTAGCAGTAAGGACATTCGTATTAAATCTCGGTCAGAATGGTCACTTTCTGGGATGAAATCGCAGGTGATTCTGAAACCAATGGCCTACTAATGTTACAAATGGCAGATAGCTAACAGAGTTCGGTAGAGTCAATTTGATTGATTATGTAATCCGATAAGCTGACCTTTTAGGTCTGTAATCGGATACGAAAGGTTTAACACAGTAGAATTGGCATGCTACATGGAAATAATGAAATGTAGGTTATTTAATCAAAATACCGATGCCCGAGACTTTATAAGGATTTCGAATCTCTGTGCAGGAATTATAAGATCAATCATTTCGAATCGTAAGATATTTCTTCTGTCGTCGTATTCACTGAAACTGGGAGTAGATACGTCGCTCTCCATGAACTGAACTTCTTGAGTATTTACGTGGAACATTCACGGCATGGTTACTTGTTCCTCTTTCTCTCGTGTACGTCTGCTATCAACTGCGGCTGCATTAAAGTTGTGTGCTACAAAACTATCGATCCTACACGATGAGAATGGGGATCGCTTGGAATGATGAGCATGGCATTTGCCAGCATTCTATGAAGCGGATATTTGGCTAGAAGATTCGCTATTTTAAAGACAATAGAAGTTTTAAAAGTGACCTCGACTGAAAACACATTATTGACCATCAAATTAATAGAATGTTTGCAGCGCTTTCTTTGCAAAGTTTACTAGAATTAGCACAAGATTTATGTCTGGCACTAAGGGTTTAATTTGTAAGATTTGAGGTTCTCACAGCGGTGAGTATGAAGGTTTCTGTCTTCTGGGTTGTTGGGCTGTGTAGTCTGGTCGATGTTTACCAACGTATCAGAGGTCGTACTGCCTCCGTCATCAGAGCGATTCATCGACCAGACTACAAGCGCAACAACCCAGAAGACAGAAATCTTCAAGGGTTTAATAAGTTGGACATTCTTTCTTAGTATTAAATACAATGGTCGGTATTGTACTAGTGGTATTAAAATGTGTAAGATTTAATCCTTCGGAACTATAACATATAGAAGGATAACAACGAGTGTTTTACGTGCTTGTTTCAAACCAGTGAGTTGGGCGCGTGTGTTTGAGTAGGGTTTTGCATTCAGAGTGGTAGTCGATAAAAACTGTGAAAATAAACATGTGTAGTAACAATTTATTAAACTGCATAAATGCGAGAGTTCAAGTGGAAAAAATTTTTACAGTTCATATTTTATACCATACAACAAAACAGAACACCGTTACGGGACCCAGGAGTAGCAGAGCAGAGCAGAAAAACTGACAGTTTCACAAAACATTAAATGATTCGAGGCTCATTCTGTAGGAAGGAAATCTAAGTTGAGACATCTTACTCACAGATGACTTGTTAGTATTCACTGTAGAAACTCATTTTGTATGTTTTCCATTACATTAAATATTCCATAGCTTGCACAGATAAGGCTGTATTGCCTGTTGCAATTTAGAAATACAAAGTAAATGTTAAAATACTAATTGATTTCACCTCTTGTCTAGATTGTTGAGTTTTTGGACCTTGTCCATCGTCTGATGTTACAAAATTACACAACGTTTCGACAACCGGATCTGTTATCGTCTTCAGGTGTGGTGAAGGCGAATGGTACCTACTCAGTACGGTCTTTTGGAATGAGCTAATTGAGACTGGCAAGACTGTACGAGGAATCAGAACTCTGCTGCTTTCAATATTGGTTCTTTTACCACAGACTGAATTACTAAGACAGTTCCTTTAACTCATCGGTATTCAACCCTTTTTGTTCGCGTACCCCTAGATATAATTTCTCTTCAATTTTGTACCCCCAAAGTTGTTGGTGTGTAATTCAAGTTATACATAGTATATAATCTACATCTAAAATAAATTAAATAAATCACATTACTGATTATTCAGTGTTTATTATAAAATAATATATTTTTTAAATTTCACGTACCCCCTAAGATGTCTTCGCGTACGCGTACCCCAGGTTGAATACCACTGCGTTAACTGATCAGGTTTCTCAGTGTATAAGACTATGTCCATTGTCCAGTGTCCAGTATGTCTACAATGAATCAACTATTGCCAGAAACTTTTAGGGAATGAAAATTAAGTTTGGTAGATGACTGTCTTCTGGGCTGTAGCGCCGTGTAGTCTGGTAAAAATGTACAAACGTTTCAGAAATCCTTGCTGCCTACACAGACCTCTGAAAGTTTGGTAAATTTCCATCAGACTACATGACGCTACAGCCCAGAAGCAGCCATCTCCATATTCACTGCTTACCTAAAATTAAAATTTTGTGCAAAGAAAGATTGGACAGGATAGCTGTGGTTCGCGAATAGAATCTGTCGAGGTAGAAGTGGTTATGACTCTGTCATGGCTACCGCACCACTATGCAGTGTTACACAGCCAAAGAAACCCTTCCTCAGAGACAGCAGCCTTTCCTCGACGAATAAAGAACCTCATAATTTAGGGAATTATCTCTTGGCACTTATTTAGCTATACTTACTAAAATAATTTCGAATCTTTTATAGAGACTGGCAATCCTGACTAATATTTATCGTCTTTTTCACAGTCCAAGACATACACCGGGAGAGTACACTGAACAGCGGCTTCCTCCCAGAATCCTTCTGCAGCACTTACAGGCTTCAATAACCGTAAAACAGACGTATCTCATTCATCTCCGTAAAACATCATCACTTGATTCAGGTCAGTAAAATTACGGTAATTCAAGTCCCGGTTTGTTATGTTGATCTTTGCTCTTCCTATCCATCACTTTTCACATCCTGTTCATTGTCTGTTCACTTGAACATGTTTCGGACCATTATGGTCATCATCAGGTCCAATTCCCTGCTTCTACGTCATTGTAACAAAGATCTCCTCATTGATGTCCAGACATTATGATAAAACTATATATAAACCGTTTTAGTTCAGTAAAAATGGTTAAGAGGTAACATCCCAAAAACGATTATCAAAAGTATTTTCAGCACAGACTGATGAGTCCCGGTGCGTTTTCTTTGAGTTGTTATGCGTTGTGGTGCGTCGTTATAGAATGTTGTGGGGTATGGTACGTCTGTTTTATTTCAGGAATTACAAAGGCAACTGACAGCCCTCAGTGAGATTCGACCCCTTGACCATGTAAATAACGACCAAAATAACCACGATAATTCTCTGTGTCGTGTGGTCAAATTGCATTGTTGTCACGGTAATAATACACTGAAATCCTTTCAAATATTCGTATTAATGCTAACCACATAAACTTCCACTATAAAGTACGTAGGCCGTTTTACAGCATGTAAATGCATTTACACAGCAAGTTCGCTGGCCATTGTCCATTGCCTAAAGTATGACATTTAATATACCTCAGTCGGTGAACAATTTCAAACATGATTGCGATGCAATAAATCAACCACTGTCACAACCCTTTAGAAAATCATAAATGCATTTCCTGGTGACAATTTAAATTCCCTTCATCAGAATCTATTGCACCAATTTGTGTGCTATTTACAGACGTCGTTATAATGCCCATGATGGTTATAGTAAAAAATAGGAATGCCACAGAAAAAAAAGAAACAATCAAGATGAAATCCAATCCAATGACACTCTGCCCATCACAAGTTCAGAATTCCATAGCGTCACTATGGTTCCTAAACCTTCCTCCCCCAGTTGTTCCGTTCCAAGTTTTCGTCTTTCTCTACCTACTACTTCCTTGAATTTATTCTTTTACGGACTAAAAAATGAAGGATAATCACCAATAATAATATTTTGAAAAAAAAGACAGTGAGAGAGGTGATTATATAAACTTCATATAAACCAAACAGTAAGTCGACTAACTTAGGTATATAGTATGCAGAGAAACAAAGCAGGCTTAAATATTTATCTAATATACAGGCTTTATATTCGTTTATTCAAAAATAACAACAAAATTTGATAAGTGAGAGTGAGTGAAATTAGCCAAAATGAAATTTTTGTAAAAATTCAATCACGAAACTCTTTAAATATGGTAAGTCAACCGAGTCTTCCTTCATAAAACTAATACCGCTTTCTCATTCAACATCAAACATTTCACTCGATGATTGAAAGCCATCTCAAAGAAACTTAAAATTTATGACCAACACTAAACACAGAACTTTTTCATAAAAACCAGCAGAACGTAATTGAATGTTTTGATTATGCTCGTCTATGGTTTCTGGCAGCAAAAGGAAAACTGAATTCACCTTGAGAGCAGTTCGCTCGACTGCCTTTCAAAGAGCAAAAGTTTCTTTAATTTACGTTACTTGGAAGAAGGTCCCTCACATTCTATCTACAACCTTTAAAGGATGATCCACGATAACATTAAAGATGTATGTATGCATGTGCACCATTTAAGTATGTTCATATAAAGCTGACTTTATCTTCGAAACAAATGAGGTGTATATGAGTTTTTGTATCCTGAAATTAGATGCTGTGTGAGGAGCATATCGCCTCCATCTACACGTCAAAACTTCTGTTTATTACCCTGACGATGGTCGCGATGTAAGTTATACTTCTACCTAAATATCGAGATACATTCGTCCAAAAAGCCTGCATCCGCCTACAAGACCACGCGACATCGACCTAGATAACAACTATCGACATTTTCACGACATCGAAGACATGAAACCTCATGTAAAGAGACAAATGTTAGTAGAAATTCGTGAATTTTCTTGCCGTGTTACGGTTCAACATTGTCGGTGTTTCCCAAATCTCGACGCGCAAGTCTTACAGAACAAAATACATTAAATAAAACCCCCAAAACTAAACATATACACACAATGTTTTATAGAAAAATATATTTTGGGGGCATGTAGTACAAAGAGAAAGAGGAAATAAAAAACATCGAGGTTTTATTTGCAGAGAATATTTCTGCTTCTTCTAAACAAATTCTTCCGATATTAAGAAGTAACAGTAGGAAGTTGGATTTTCAAAGCAGGAGCTGCAACAGATATTGAAGTATTTTGTTTTCGTGGCAGAGAATCATGGAAACTCAAATTATGTTGAAAATTCAGTTGTGAGTAGCCTCGATTGTATAAAGAAATTATATTGAAAATTCAGTTGTGAGTAGCCTCGAGTATGAATCAAGAAATTTCAGTGTAGATTTAATACAATATATAACCAACATATGCAAATTAAGTACCCCCTTCTTAGATCACCTTCAGAGGATTTATATTATGTAAATTAACTCCTAATAACTTAATACTCCTCAAGATGGCTCGAGAAACATACATGGAATAAATAACAAACTTATTAGATACCCAGTGGTTACCAGAACTGCTGTTTCGTATTCGAGAGGTCCAAGGGTCAAATATCGACTCGGAACTGAGATCCTTCCGTGGATCCCCTCAGGTGTTCCACGCAAATTCAGGGGTAGTACCTCAAGTCAGATCACGATCGGTTCCTTCCATGTCCTTTACAATTCATTTATGCCGTCATTCGACGCTCTATAATCTGAGCTACTGAAGCACATTTAAATAAACGACGGACAAATAAAACAGGCGCTTATTATATAAAGTATACTGAATGAAGAAATGTGGATAACCAACACAAATATTGAACTTAGCTGAACTTATGATTGAGTGTAGAAAGACAAGCAATCACTTTTACTCCGTCATTACAGACAGACATCAGTGGAAGTCCTAAGAAACATCGCAGAACCTTCGGGACCTCTGGGAATCATGGAGTATACTTCTGAAATCCCAAATAAAATGCATATCTCAATTTACCTTATAAAGTTCTAAAGTCTTAAAACTGCGTATCTGTGCACCAAGTACATATTACAGGGATTACAAACTTTAGAATCGGGCGAAGACGTCGAGAATTTTCTGGAAGTTCCGTTTCGAGTTTCAAGAACAGTCTCTAAGGGAAATGAAACTCATTCTACTGCGAGTCTGACAGGTCTACCTAGAATCGTTAAAGCCAAATTCGTACTAGACGTAAAAGAAGCCAGGCAATCAAAAACTTCTTTTAAAATCGCGTTCCACTTACATCGTAACCATTTCAACAAAATTATTGAATTTGGCGAACTGGCAAACCCACGACAAATTTTTCAGGGCGCTCTTCGACCTAACACAATTTCACCACCAACAAGAAAACAGGGAGAGGGAGAGAAAACCTCAGCACTATATGGGGTGGTGAGTTGCTGTGCATTAACCGACTAAGAGTCAGTTGCTGGTGTGGTACGTGTTTTGCAAAAACATCATCACCTAGTTTGCGTAGGATGTTGCGAATCGCGATATTGCCCGCGCAACGACTCTTGCTGGCATTTATAACCCAAGAAGGTCACCAGTTCGAACATCTTCTGCAGTATGACATAAAGACTTGATGTTTTCAAGCAAGAGTGTGTAACGGTTCTTGTGCAGAATGCGACATAGGATACATACACATTGTCTGCCTCTTGATATTCACTGGAATTTTCAAATTTTCCTCACTCCATTAATATTGCTGTCCTTGCACATTGTTTATTGTTGCTGACTTGCACTGTCACTTCTGTTCTATCATGCACTTCAGTTCTGCCATAGGCAACCCCCTGCCTGCCGACGCTTTTTATACAGTCAGCGTAAAGTTTTACAATTTTAACACATTATTTAAACCACGACTGTAACCTGTAGGGCGTATAAAATTTCAAAGTTTAATTCTTTTAACACTGACAGATCAATGTTTTGGTTAATCACTGCGCTAGTCTCGATTTCGGGCATAATTTGTTCAACTACTGGTAGTAATTTACTTAATACGTAACATCATGGCCCTACCAGCCGCGTCAGGTGGTTGAATGGAGAAAACACCCTTTCGAGAACCATCTTCGTCCTCGTCTTTACATTTCACTTGAGTCCAAGTACACTCTAAAGTTGATTAGATGTCGTTATATAAACTAAGAATCGTTCATCCAAGATAATTTTCCATCTTTCTTTCAGCATACCCATCAGCCACCTATCTTCTTAAAGACTACACATTAATTTATAGTTAATTTCAATAGTTAGTCTACTTTTAATCGTAACCCAAGACTACCAACTGTCATTCCAGCATCTACTTATTTTTCTGTAACATCAGTCCTGTTGGCACAGCTGGCATTATCTGCGCGAAAATGTTTTCTAAATCCTATTCAGACAGGAAGTAAGACTCCAGATGAGGAATGGGACCAAAGTATGTTCTCCCCTCATTCATGTAATAAGCACAAAAACAGACGACATATACGCCCATAGCGAAATTCGAAGCCTTGATATTATGCACTTCAGCCTATTCTACCCTAGAATTCGATTTCCTCCACATTAGTTACGCGACCTTGAAGCCGTGACGTCATGCGAAACGCTGTCCTAAAAACACTTCCCCTTTGTTTTCGCTGTTGGAGCAGTCTGTGTGATATCCCATTCTTTGGGTCTGTTATTTTCATACGAAATTCTATATGGACTATGAGATACTGAAAATACCAGAACGAGATGAAACACCAAAATTTCAGAAAACTAATGGCGAACTGAGAGTCAGCTGGTGTTTCTATACCGCGTATTAGAACAGCCATGCGCCTGCGCAGATGGGTACTTCAGTCAGTAAATTCTCCGCTCAGACAGTATATTGCAACTTCAGGACTGTATGTTAAGTTGGCACGGAATTACACACACAAAGCAATGGTTTCCAGTCCATAAAATTACTGGTGATAGAATGGGAATCAACGGCGGATGTCTGTGACTGACAGGGGCTGTACACAAGCCAATCTCAAAGCAATTAATGGGACTGTACGTAATGCAATCAGAAACACATTAAACTCCCAGGGTTGTTCCTGGTAATATCTAACTAGATCCTGTTCTACAAGTAGAATTGGATTACAAGCTTGGTTGTAATGAATATTATTTCGAGAGCGAAGAAACACTCACTTCAATGCGTTACATCAGCGTGTCACACACTTCAATCAATTTGGAATGTTATATATAAGGATTTTTTTTTCTAGAGATGAACACACTCATAATTTGTGAAGGATTTTAAGAAAGTGATAGGGGATGTTAGGTTACATACGAGCCGTGTTTCGGACTGAGTCGCTAACGGTCAGGATGTATTTCGTGATACCAAACACGAAACTCACATTCCTAAAATACATTTTCTTATTCAGAGCACAACCAAGCGATGGGTCACAGTCGAAGCCCCAAATGAGAACCAAAACTGTAACATCGTTAATTGGTAACTTTTGTTTCATGATGACGCATACACTATTGAGATCTTGCAGCATCGAATCAGAAGTAGGAGAATGATTACAAAAAATAAATAGGAACTATGTTGCAAAAAATTCGCATGGTCTATTTTAAAGTACCTTGCCGATATTCGCCAACAAGGACAGAAATGATACACCGAGGTTCGAAATCGTACCTCTCAAATGCGATTTACGCCCATCACCACTGTGTTCCACAACTCAGTTTCTTGTCAAAATTACCACACACGTTTGGGGTGATAACAGATGAACGACGAAAATATGTATGCAGATAAAACCGTGCAAATACTATACAATCCATCACAGTTGTAACGTAGACTGACATAGATTTGAACTTGTGGCTTCCAGATATGAAGCTCGTGTTTGGATGTCTAAACCATGCCATGGAACCAACTCAATACTTATCTGACTGGACTACACCCGCTAAAAGATCTAATTTCGAAATTAGGTCCACGAAAATCAATAAGCAAGTCATAAAGTCATAGGTACTATTAATGAACTCTTTCTTTAGGCTGTAGTTAATATTAGGTCAATGTCATAATATTAACACTCTCACAATCAGATCACTGCGCGGAAACAAATTGGCTCTAAATGGAAAGGCTGATGGAGATACAAAACAAGAGTCTCTTCTTACAAAGTAATGAAACTTACTTGTCTTCAAATGCTTTAGTCTACATTACAAGGCTATCAGAAATTATAAACTTTATTTTATAATTTATTGACCTATTTCTGCGTACAATTCCCAGTACTGCATATTTCAACTACGCTGCCTTTGCCAGATACAATCTCAATATTTCACGCTGCCACCACAGTTCCAATTGTCAACATAAAATAAATGTAAACAGGGATACTATTTGTAGTAAGTTTCTGATCCAATTCCATACCAACGTCATATGCATAGCTCAATTGATAATTATTTATCGCCAGCGAATAGGCCTACAAATTACGCACAGCCACCATATTGCTCATTTACATTAAAAATAATATAACCTATATAAAATGTGTATAGTTTCCAAAATATATTAGTAGCCTCCGACCTGAATGTCCAAGTGTAAGGCTAGTTCAGAAATGAGGCTGAAAAGGTAGGCTTTCCTTCCTTCTGTAATTGAAGAACAAAGCAGAATACAGCTTCAAAAACGCTGTAGTTTTATAATTTTATAATTCAGATGACAGACAAAGTCTAGAAGAACAACATTACATATTAGAACGCACTATCGTCAGAAACCTTCAGACTTCAATTAAAGCCTTTTCTTATTCAATTATGGTTTTAAATACGTATATCACAATACAGAAATAAACTGTGAAAGTCACTAAGGTACAAAATCCCACACAACTACAAAGATGTGACAGTAAATTTTCCCAATTCCCCTTCTCCCCCCGCAGTCTTCTAACTCCGTAGCCTATTACACTGCCAGCTCGTACAGAATATAAAATTTTATAATAGAAATGAAAGCACAGGCAGCATTGCCACAGCACGCTCCGACGTAATTTATTTTTCACATAAAAGGCACGTGTATCTCTAAGGCTGAACTACCATAGCAACAAATTTGTTTAGCATAAACACGTAACAACCTGTTTTCATGCGTTGTACTAATTCGATGGGCCTTTTGTTTTCACATGTTGTTAGTAATCTTTAAGCGTTGTTCACATTCGAATACGTGAAGGTTAGTTAGAATTTCTCATCCAATACAAATTACTTTACAACCTTTTGAAGTCGAAGTTCGTCTAAATATTATTTAAGAATCAAATCAATATTGCAAAGAAAACACAACGATTTATCATTATAACGATCATTTCGTTAAATGTTGTTTAATAAATAATCTCTGTTTAAACTCAGAATCATATAGAACCCACAAAAACAAAATTATGACTTATTAGTTGCTTAAACAGCCGGGGCACATGTTACCAATGGTTTTTAACGGATGAAGATACTGAGAGAAGGAAGATGGATGTCTTCTAGGTTGATGCGCCGTATAATATCGTAGAAGTTGATGATGGAGGCAGCACGGACCTCTGAAACGTCGGTAAACTTCTACCAGACTACACGGCGCATCAACCCAGAAGACAGCCATCTTCAGACTCAACACCGTGAAAACCTCAAATCCTACAAGATATTTAGAATTTTCCTTAGGCTTAGATTGTGACTGCCTGCCTGAAGATGGTGAAAGTGGATATTCGATACGCAATTTTTGAAGGAAGCACGCAGTAGGAGGGACTACCAGTCTACTCAGGATGATAGGATAAGAGTGAAAATGATTATGTAGACGGAACATGTGGCTTAACGTGAACTCCAAACCACGGCTGGGTCGTACATCCCTTTCTTACACAATATTTTTACTGTCATAGAGCAGGGAAAAGGAAGCCATGTAGATAAATCCGAATTTGATCCGATTGGTATTGAATTCGAGACCCCATGCCTTATCAGTAGACCAGTGTTCCGCAAAAGCAGTGCCGAAAAATTTCATAAGAAATTGTAAACTCGTAATTCACGGTTATAAAAATGCAAGATTTATAATTTGTAATACACATTAACTCATACCGGTTCATCATCGATAGATTTATTCAACATGTGTTAACGTTTTATTTTCATATTTTCTAAAAGGGCAAGTATTTAGGCCCTTTTGTAGATTCGAATTTATGGCCATGTATAGATTCTTACACCGTTTTCGTGAGGGGAAATTATGTGACGTGCCGTCATGTGTCTAACAGATCATTTATATGCCACCAGACGCTACTCTGACGTTCCACATCCCCACACTCTGTTTCTATAAGATCCATTCTGTGTCAATCCATCTGTCTATATCTCCCAAATGGTATTTTATCTTCAATTTTCGGAATAAAAAGTTGTATACTCTGCTCAGCTCTTCCATGCGTGCTTCAAGTCCCACACATTATGTTTTCCAAATATTCTGTTCTGCACAATTATCCCTACGCACTGTTTACCCCATTATTTACAGAAAAATAAAATAAACAAATCACCATTCGTAAACAACCTATTTCACCTAAACTACTTAAATTTTATAAACATTTACCAATAACAGAAAGGATTTTATATAATTTAATACAGTATATATCAACCATTTTAAAAAAATATTCAAACGGAAAAAGTTACAGTGGAACTACGGTTCCGGAGAATTTGACGTAAATACGTCTATACGGAAAGGAAGTTTATATATTGGCTTTATTCTAAATATTTCCTTTATACATGCTTTATAATTGCGTAAAGTTTGATTAAGATATTGCTTATTTAACTTGAATTAGTTACGCTTAAGATAGGTCTGAGGTAGCTGAATGTCATAAACTTCAGGTTTTAGCAACAATTTATGTATGTTAATGCACTAAATAATGCCACTGTTGTATTTATAACTTTCTTTTTAATTGTCTAAGTTTTACAACAAATTTTCTAAATTCATTTTTAATTTTCGTTTAAACCAGATATACCCCGGTTAATCTGCAACTGGATAATCGGGAGTCTATTGCACAAAGAATGGGATTAGTAGGCCCATCAATTTGTAATTAGAAGAGATGTACGTGCTCAGAAAATAAATGGAAATTTCGCTGTATTACTACAGTAGGGCTGTAAATGAAGTAAGGATTTTCAATATGATAAGCACGTTAACAAAACAACAGCTCCATCACACAATTTCATAATTCCATGTGTAATAAAATTATGTACCGTGTTACACATGAACACCACAAATAAGTAGGACTACATACTAGCAATTTATAACTTGAATGTAGATATTTAACGCTTTCTATGCTTAGTTTTTACTTTTAGAAAAAGAAACAACTGTCTTTGTTAGTAATTCCTACATTTCCGCAGGTACATAATTCAAACTAGTGGAGAGTCATAAATATAAAGAAACGGTCGAAGACATTTCTTTTCAAGCACGCTGACAAAAGATCAAAGGTAGTAAAAATGTGGTGTTTCTAAGTTAGATACCTCGTTTATAACATGAAAAGGGTTAAAGCTACGACGAATTACGATCTGTCAACAATAAGAAATCAATCTCCATATAAAACTGTCTTATTATGGTCACATATAATAAGAGCAACTTGCATGATTTTGCATTCCTCATTATCCTTGGTTTTCATTTACTTATGATACAATCTATTACTTATAAGCATAAGCAATTTCTTCACTCATTAAGAATACACAACAATATAAAATATACGTTAGAGGTCTCAATTATGTAATAAGGCCCCCACGTAATGAACCACTATTCAAAAGATTTGTTTTCTAGAATTCTGATTAAGTTAGATTTGAGCTTCGAGTTCAAGGAAGATTAGATCGGCGGTACACGTAACACGAATGGGTTTGAAGATAAAACAGGCGAAGGGCCTTTGCCATTTCACTTTCTGCACAAAAACAGACAACAAAATAAAGAATATACATATTGTGACTAAAATACATAAAACTCGAACCATAACTTCTAATTTGCAGTACATTCACAAATTATATATACAACACATTCCACTTAACGTAATTATTATTCCGTTTCACTCCCACGTAAAGTACATATCACAATAAAACTAATGTTCAAACGAGTTTTAGTGCAAACGACAATTTACTTAAGCAAAATGCAGCTGCGACACGCAATACCGCTACGGTAACACAAGCTCTTAACCCGTACTTTCCCCCCGATGCAGTCAAGAACGTACGGAAATGGGGAGGATCGTCCACTTGTTCCGACGCGGCAGCTGTTTGTATGCATCGCCGGCGTGAAGACTGCAAAAGGAAGTTGAGGGTGGTAAGTGAAGTCGCAACGATCTTCTCATTTATCCAGCGTTTGGGAGAACCATAATTCGGTTATCTGTCGGCCACAGTCTTCACTTCTCGTGTTCTGACTGTGCTCCATTCAAGTCACGGCTGGTGAACCGATTATCCTGACTGAGGGTTTCTAAAGCAAAGCCTGGCGAATGTCGAGACATCGCCTTTAAACAGATCACAGCCGCTAAACTTCAATTAATTTCATTTATTAAGATGAACACTGGGTTTTTGCAGTCCACAGCCTCAAACATCTATAAAACGCTATTCTATTTCTATATATACTTCATTCTCATAACTTGAAACTTGCCCCCCCTTCCCTATTCCTAATTATAACTCATTAATTTTATTCTCCAATTTCAACACCTCTACATTATTTAATACAATATTAGCACGAGTTGACACCACTCTTCATTAACAACAACCATTTTTTTCCCAAGACACCTGCTTTTACCATTTCCTAATCTCGAAACACTTAAAGAACATGTAGGAAAACGTATTTCCTTACCTAAACTTAGAGGGCGTCTCATTCCCCACCCCTCTCAGGTTCCAAGTGTCAGCCTTGAACCTCGGCAACCCACTTCTCACGTTTCTAGCATAGCATCCTGAGACGCTTACATTACTTTTTAAACAAAGTGTTTCTAGCTCAACGCAAATCCTGTCGTTACATTCGGCCTCTTCAGTTGATATAGCAACCAAATCAACCACAACAGTGAGTAAACTAGAACACAACCCTAGAAATAAAATCCTTTGTGATATTCATAACAACAGCGATTTGTCATGTTTTCCTCAAGATTTTCTTCGACTAGCCATTCTCAGCCTTTTCCAGATGTGGAACTACATTCATTATTTATTATCGACAAGAGGACCGAAATATTGTAAATGGCAGTTTATGAAAACACTTTGGGAACTATAAATACCAAGTCTCCTATTGCAAGTAGGTTCACAAAATACTCGAAATGGTGGACATCTACCAGACTACACAGCGCAACAACCCAGAGAACATCAATCTTCAGACTCACTTCCTAAACCTAACAAATCATCCTAATAATTTGAAAATATGCATCTAAAAATGTTTAAAATATTTCTATTTCTGTATTATAACAAGCGTACTAGCTTCCATAAAATAACAGTTCACCGTCAAACACAGTATCTACATTAAAAAATCACTAGTATATTAATATTTTAATCTCATACTGTGTTGTCTGGTTGTTTAACGGTGTGCTATCATTGCATCATTATATCACAGCAGGATGCGCTCTAATAAGCTGTATTAGCTTCCGCCTGCTTTGAATGAGCATTCATTTCCAGACTCCCCCCCCCCCCTCCCACACACACACACGTAGACCTACAGGGTTGACTGTATCTCTAAAAGTAACATCCTACAGTAAGATCTAGCTAGATTCATGGAGGAGCAGGCTAAGAAAACATGTAGTAACCCTGTATAAACGTGACGCCATGTGATATTCTGGGTATTTCACGACGCGAACGATGGGCGCCGACCTTTCAAAACCTCGCCACAACTAAATATAGCTGCCTCTGCCTCGGCGCAGCGGAGATACGATGTAAGCCATCCGGCCCAGCGAGTTCTTGTGCCCTACATAGAGCTTGCTGCTGGCATTGAACGACGGACTTTTTAACCGAAAGCAGAGGGGCTGGTTTCCGACACACACAGCATTAAAATCGATTACGACGAAAGCAGTGGTCATAAGACGGTTCTACTGAAACAGTCTAGTCTCTTAAATCAGGAGTTTTACAGTTCAAATCGTTTTCATGCTAATTTACGATCGTCTGTTATTAACCCTTTAAAACCGAAAGAAAAGAGAGAGAAGATTACGGAGGACAGAAAGAGAGTAGAAGCAGAGAGAAAATTGGTGAGGGACGAGCGAGAGACACTTTATTTAGGGGATGAGAACATCTTATAGTTAGAAGTTTCCCAGGCAATGCCCATTCGTCTTTTTTTCTGGTAAGGACAAAGAAAGAGTGAAGACGTTAGAGTGCTAATTAGTGAGAGGTTTATAACACAGACGGCGGAATTTTGATTTTCTTGTTATTCAATGTTAAAGTTACAACTTGAAAAATTAATTTAGCGGGCTTAGAGTAAAGGGGTAGATTTGACGAATTTAAATCCGGAGGCCTGTATGAGAAGCACGCAGTAGAAACTTCAAACTTATTTAAAGCCGAAGCCGATCTAAATAATATTTAATAATTCAGGCCGTACTGCAAAAAAAAATACACTTTACCATTACAAATATCAATCTGTTAACGCATTTTAATGAAATTTACCCGTTTACGCTTAGAATCATACAAAAAGCAGATTTAGTGATTGATAAAGAGGGCAGGACATGTATTTACCACTACGGTTCAAATGATTAAAAAGGTTAAAGAACAAAAGAAATGTATAATAATATCATGTATATAATTACAATCTGGATTATGTTGACAAAGAAAATGTGTCGAACTGCCGTTGCTTTAAAATTTATCATTTATAGAAACAAGGTACTGAAATACTGTCTCTCGCCTTTGATAAGACGCTAAAGTTTGCATTCTAGCCAGCAAACAAAACTCTATTTAAATCTCGATCTATGAAAAGTCTGTATGAACCATATTTCTCTAAGAATCAGACCTATATATTTCCCTTACTAAGTCTATTTCCATGTAAGCCTACTTCACTCACGGCCAGTATAAATACACGAACACACACAGCGATAAGTCGTATCAAAGTTCTTCCTCAATCAAGATCCTCTTAGTTTATAAATGGCTATCTTCCGTGCTTTAACCACTGAAACGTTGGTAAACTTCTACCACACTACACGGCGCTACAACCCAGAAGACAGCCAGCCAGCCACCTTCGTACTCACCGCCGTGAGAACCATCCTACTATAAATGGACGCGTTTCAGTTTGGCAACAGTAAAGCAGTAAAGAACGTAGAGTGTATATATAAGCCACATGAGTTTCAGCAAATATAACGTATTAAAATTCCATCATATCTGCCCCAAAGCTCTTGAACAATGGTGTGGCTTCTGCCGTATAATCGAAAACCAGTACGCTGTACGAGGCAAAGAATTTGGGGGTTTTCTGTTACCAAGCAAATCTATAACATGGTGGAAGTGAAAATAATACAGTTTAAAAAGCAGTGAACACTGAAATCAACATGATCCATTCATTATTGGACACGGAAAAAAAAAGGTCTACTGACTAGTATTCGTTCCAACTTCGGTAACATATCCTGAATCACAGATTTCCTTAAAAAAACACAAAAAGAAAGAGAAAGCGCACATGAAAGCATGTCTCCAAAAAGACCTATTTCGGATATACGATTTTATAAA
>NW_019059889.1:701784-717522 GCF_000696155.1 Zootermopsis nevadensis
GACTATCTGCTCATCAAATAATCCACTCCAACACACAAACCAAAATATACGATTTGAAAACTAAACTTATCCTAACTCTACCAAGTTACATACTGTGTTCGGAAGCTGAATTATGAAATTCAAGAACATAAGTTATAATAATATACGAATAAGCCACAATACCGTTGTTTACTGGCATTCACACGCTCACATTCTATTTATTTTAATATCACCTTAAAATTACGCTTCCAGCCACGCTTAGGTCTTCAAAATGGAGGACGACTGCTCGATGGAGATAGTGTAATTCTTTTCGGTATCTTTCAATTATAGGATGTTACTAGCAAATTTCTACTCCTAGGTTCCAATAAATACACATTTTAAATTCTCATCAAGTATACACCAAGAACAATAATTTATGAACTTATTCTTATACTTACACATTAAGTAAAATACCAACACAAGTAGTATTATTTATTGTTTTATACCATATGCTTAATTGAATATCAAATGCTAAGACGAGTGAGGAAAGTTCTTTCTTACAACTGATCACGTCACATTGAAAAATACACAACAAATCAAAAATCCGCTTAATAATAATGGGTATTTTTTAATATGCACTGCATAATCTAAGAACATATGGTTACACACATATCTTGTATTAAACGCCATCACATTCATGCAAAATAAATCTAACGGCCACATACAGTGTACAAATACGTATATACACACTAATAAACTCCTTCTACAAGTTTATTTTATCTGCTGGATGTAGGAACGCTCCAGTGAATATGCAGAATGGCTAAGGCACGTGCCTACTGCTTAAACTAATGGCAGTATGACGTGAATTGTTGGAAGAGTATAAAAATGTTGTGAAGTCTGTACTTCTAAGTTTCGCAAAGTATTAAACACTTCAACATTACAACATAAACGGAAGGCGGCAGATTGTCTGTTCCAATTCGGAATCTGCAGGGCCTCCTCAGTCGATCGTTAAGGCAGAACATCAAAATACACAAACACGTCGTCTGCATGCTTGAACAGTAGGAACTGCCAATTATAACAAAAATTTCGCCATCAGGAGCAATAAGATATTCCGATAAAGATAATGGATTATTCAGTTGCCAACATTAATATGATAAAAAAACAAGCAGGTCTTTTCCGATAAATAAAATTCTTTACAACATCAATTATAAATTTTCAGCAATGTTGCCACGTTGACATCACAGCGAAAGAGGATGTAATTCCAGTTTCATGTAGTACCTGTGTCTCCATAAACCCTTCCCCCTTCTCTGGATACAATCCGCCTTTCGCTGTTGTGTCAACGTGGCAAAAAATTTTAATACTGATAATGTAGAGTGTAGCGCCATAACGATTCGTCCAAGGTAAAAGATCTCCAACACTTAAGACTGGAAAAACATGATCTGCAACGACTATCTCCTCTCTACATTTTTGCTTATTTTTCCAATTAACAGATTTCTCCTATGGCCCCGGACTTATGGAGCACATTAAATGATGTCAGAATTCAAAATGGTTGTTTATTTGAAATGTGGTAAAGGACTGTGAAAATACTGAATATAGGCAAAGTTAAAGTCTTCCATTTCAATAAGTAGCAGTAACAAGCAATCTACGTAAATTCCAACATTATGACAGCATTTATCAAACAGTTATAATACCTAACACTCATTCATAAGCAACTACAGTGAGCTGATTGCACTTTCAAAACCTAATCAGACTCTGCCAAGTTCCTGAACAATACAGTGCCCATTACAAACGAAAATCCACTATACAACAAAACCATGAAGCGTGGAATCGACCAGAAATGAAACATCAATCTTGAAATTTTCGGAAGATATGACCATTTAAACACAGGCATGGTCACAGCTTGTGAATAATGATGAGATTCCACCGTCTCTGTAATGTCCGTACACCACTCTCGTAACAGCCCACTGAAACGTGAACAAAACACGTCCGTAATGTTTTGCACAAGTAAAATAACACGGCGAAAAGCCGATATTCCATCCAGTATTACGGCGAAGTTGTGAGAGCTCTTGGATGTAAACCTCGAAGACACAACATAGACGAACATCGATCTGTTTCTACAGTGCAAGAACATGGACTTCAGGTCGGCATACAGCAACATCGAAAAAAAACATCCAACTTCAAAACATGAAGAGAATCCTGTATAAAATACGAGAGAAGTTAGATAAACCAGTCTTATGATATGATGTTTTGTCTAGCTGGTAATAGAGAATTTCGAAAATCAAATCGTAAAACATGATGTACTGACTTATTTTCGATTTGTTTCAACGCCAAATAAGCACACTGACCAATGTACGAGGTACGGACAGACATTCTTCATTCAGAATTTTCCAATAAATATTATAGTATTGTACGATTTAATACTCTTTTAACATAAATGAGTTTCGACCCAGTCAGACCAATCAGAATAATCAATCTACTTTCAATGTTCTAAAAAAAACGCACAATTAATTCCACAAACAAGTATTCATATGTTTTATACAAAGATGCAGTTTTGAGACATGCATGTTGCAATATACAAGTAACAGTACGCATACGAAGTAATTATTGATCAGAACTAAACTAAAGAATGTTGCTCCGAGCATCTAGACCAGAAGTCCTCAATATTTTCCAGACGTGGGAGCACATTTAGCCTCTCCTATCAACAAACGTTCCTCAAGAGCAATGCGCTGAATTTGTTGAAACACGCCAAGTCTTACAACTGCTACTGAGTTACGACCATTATTTGAAATATATCATTGGCGTTTTTCAGTGCAACTACAACGATAAATACTGCTAAATGCTTACATCCACAAAACATGTTTCCTGACATCAAGTAACGAACCCTCATCATGTAGGATGACACAATAATAGAAACAAATACGCGGGCCGCATAAAACACATGGCGAGTTTGATGCGGCACCTGACTTAGACCTACAGAAAATAAACAGCCCTGTAATTATTTCACATTCAGCGACATGTTAAATTATACTGTTTCCCCGTTGCAGAATTCTACCTGTTGAATGTGACTGGTTATGTACTACAGTGTTAAATAAATAGCCTACACACATGGAATCCAACTTAGTTCACGTTTTCATCTGCTAATGGAATTCACGTACAACAGAAAGTGTCTTCTCATTATTTGTCGAAATAAAAGAATGAAGTTTAAACAATAAATTGTATATAGTAGTCTTAGTAGTAAAATTTTTCTCCCAGTGCATGTTTTGTGTGATTTCCTTGCAGTTCGCAGGCTTTTCACAAACAAACCTGAGTAGTTTATCGAAATCTGTTGAATTTCGGCTTCAATAGCAACTTCCAGTCCCATTGTACATAAACTTACTATGGACGCTCCATCCTTTACAAACAGCCATAGGAAAAAGTTACCATGACAATCATCTAATACAAATGAGAGGAAATTTGGTCGCAGAATTCTCTCCCCGAAACTGTCCCGCAGAATTGAAGTACGCCATTTTTGGTGTGAGGTTTTGAACCATTTAAATGAAACGAAGCTGTGTCCTTGCAATACAAAATTCGCGTAGTAATGGGTCAAATTCGTTAATTTATGAAGATAAAGTAAACTTAGGCGTGTCTTCGTGTTGTGCTATCCTGTATAACAACGACCTTGCGACGGGCTGATCACTCGTCCAAACAGTCCTACCAAATGTATATAACAGATTAAGAAACCCTCCATGTGTGAAAAAGCCAAAATCCTTCAAGTGCAAGAAGTACAAATTATAATTTACAGTGCCATCAGGTAAAATGGGCCAGACATTCCGACGTTGGACAAAGCGCTCCAGACCCTTCACTATTACAAAGCTGAAGTGTGTTGGCAAATTTCGGTTGAAGGTTCTTTAGCTCAGTTTTATACTTCGGTTATTAACATATTCCTTCAAAGGGTAATCATCTGATCCAAAAATTGCGAAATTTTCAGGTAATTTAAGTTCCATATTCGTTTTAAAACTTTTAAAATATAAGTTTTTACTGTGTTACATAAGGAAAAACTTCGTGATTCATTCCGATTAATAGTCTATTGTTAGTAATGTCGAACCTACAAGGTCAAGATTGCTTGAACATGTAACTAGACAGGAAGAGATAAGGAATGGTGGCGGAACCTCTTGGAAAACGTCCACTTGTAAGACCGCAGAGATGGAAAGATAACATTAAGATGGATATCAGAAAAGCGGGTTGTGAAGATCATACGCAGATGAAACTGGCTCAGGATCGGTTCGGCGGTCTTTTGTATTAACGGTGTTTAAAGGTGCTTTAGCGCAAGAAATCTAAACTTTTCTGAACAGAAACATTTATATATTGATCTCCAAGATTTTAAGCAATAATATAACTATATAAGAATCTGTCTCAATAAATATTAAATAACTTACCATACGCAGTGCATTGTGGGTTCCGAAGAAGGTAAGTGATATTCTAATTATGGAAATTTGTATAAAAGATAAAAGAAAGCAATGTCTAAAGGTTTATAAAGAGGAATGCGTTTAACGTTTAACAGGTATGAAGATTTCTGTCTTCTGGGTTGTTGCGCTGTGTAGTCTGGTCGATGTTAACCAACGTTTCAGAGGTCATACTGCCTCCGTCATCAGGACGATGAAGAAGACAGTAATCTTCATACTCACCGCTGTGAAAACCTCAAATCTTACATTTAACAGGTACATTACTAAAACTGACTCCAAACTGAACAGCCACGACACCTTGAACTTTACTAATATACAGTTAGCGGGACGCATACGAAGTAATTATTATTCAGAACTGGACTTCGGAATTTTGGTCCAAGTATCTAGACCTCAGAAAGTATATGGTCCTAAGAAGAATAAAGTGATTTATAACATCACAACGGTTCTTCCACTGCACGCCCAACTGCACGATGGAAAATGGACTCTTCTATTAGGAGGCAAGACGCATGGATCATGAAACTGACCTCCCACCTCGGACGTAGCTTTATCTTCGTACCCTCAAACGCCCTCGTAAACTTCGCTTTCCATGCACGTGCGGCTATGGAAAATCAACTCAGTAAGATTTCAAATGCACTGTAATAAGCTCATTTATTGCATACACTACAGCAACGGGCGTGTGTAAGTACGTTTAATGATATTTATGTATTTAAAATAGATGACTACTTTTCCTCTCCCCAAAGCCCGTTTTAGTTTCGAATTTCCGAATTCGCTTGATTCTGGTGATGACTTTTCACAATTCTTATGTCGTGTTTTACCTGCACATGTGACGAAAAACTCATACACGTTTTTTAGGCAGGATTCAAAGGAACAATTCCAACGTTCGCTTGGCGTAAGGTCGTGTACATCCTGAAACGCTCGGCCGTGATTCAGAGGTAGGCCTATCAACTTCTAACACACCGTAACTTCTAATTATGCAGCATCGAAATGTTTAACGAAGCATGTTTTCTGTCATTATAATTTTATAAGCATGATAATGCACTTAAGACGGTGCCAACTTACTGCGGTTCACAGTCTCACATGGCAATCAAGACAATCAAATTTCTACTAAGGCAGTAACTCGATATTCAAATAACAATAATTTGAATATTCATGTATATATAATTCCGTTGTCAACAAGTACGCCGGCTTATAGTATACGTTCATAAAATTTAAATTTAAATACTGGAAGCTTTGTGCGAAGTCAAACTGACAACCAAGCGATACTAGGAGTTTGAGCACATCAAATTTTAATTATAGACGTCCGCAGATCGAATCCCGCAGTAGCTATTGTGACGTCTCACAGGATTTCATTTTATCTCACCACCCACTGGCACGTACTTTTAAACAAATTATAATTGTCTCCTGCCTACGTTAGATTACTTCTAATTAAGAACACTAATTTAGGGTGATAGTATGTTATCTAACTCGTTGGAACTTTGAGAAC
Organism: Zootermopsis nevadensis; assembly: GCF_000696155.1. The sequence goes on from NW_019059889.1 coordinate 707,668, forward strand.
TGCTGTTTTATCGCTTAAATAATCTTGTAAATGTAAGTGATGTATTGAGAATCAGGCCAATGTGGATATGACTACACTATTTTAATTACGCATCATATTCCAGTATTTTTACGAGACTATGGACAACAACGAACAGCCTCACAGGTGCGACTTATGGCGAAAATTGTATCCAACGTTCCCATTAACCCTTTGAGACGATATTACTTATTGTGGACGTACAGACACACTCCGATTAACAGTTTATTTAACGACGATGAAAGGACTGCAGCACAGAATGTGAAAGGAAATAGTGAAGATTAACGGTGTGTTGGGAGTTTTATCAATGAAGTGGAATTGTCTAATTGACGCTAGATGTACCACCATCCTAAAGAACTAGGAGACAGCGCAGAAAACCTAGCCACAGTAAACAAACTCTTGGGACAGGCGATTGAAACAGTTTTCCTTGTGTACGTAGGTAAATGCTCCTGGATTAAACAGGCCGCGACCACTTCCACAATTCACTTTCGCCATTAACAGTAATTCACTAGACCTCATTAGAGACGCTATGTGTCTTTAAAATGAAACACAGTCATAAATTAACCAACACAGGCATGCCCAGAGTTCGTGTCGATGTCTTGTGCCATTGAGTCAAAATCTTTTAGCTTAAAAACGCAGGGGCATTAACAACGTCAAATGAAGAAGTTACGCTTTTAAATTAGGGTATACATAACACTCAAACAGTATAGATGACAGTATTTTGGGATGTTGCGCAGTGTAGTCTCTGAAACGTCGGTAAGCTTCTATCAGACTGCCCGGCGCAACATGCTAGAAGACAGTAATCTTCTTATTCGTCGCCGTGAGAACCAGAAATCTCATCACTTAAAGCAGATGAAGTGTCGTGACAGTTCCTTAAGCTTTACAGCCCTTAAAAAATTTCCCGTTCTTGGTTTTAGACTAGCAATTGGCTGATAAACAGATTCTAGGATATACACTTATGACAACAAAAGGAAACAGAATATGAACGCTAAGCAGTTGAAACCGCTCTGTCCCAACGGAAAACATTTTACTTTCAAAGGCATTAAATAAGATACAATAACGAAACGCTCAGTGACAGACATGGTAAGGAAGCTACAGTATTTCTTATTCTTCCCGTTCCTTCGCTTTTATATTCAACTCGAAATGGACTGAGCACGGAAATTAAAATTCGTATCATCATATCAAGTGACAAAGACATATACCTAGGCCATTTCTTCGCAAAGTTTGTCTCTGTCACTGCTTCCAAATTTACTTACTAGCTCACCCTCTCAAATGTCTTGGCCCCTCAAACACTGGGATTGTGGGTTCATATTCCTCTCGATATACGGATACGTGTCTGTGTCTTTTTGTTTCATTTTTTCTGCCTGGCGTAGGTAATTGCCTCGCGACAGGCCGACACCAGAAATAGCAGAAAAATTAAGCCTCAGAGCGGACTATACCGCCTATACATACATATTAATATTTGTTTCCGGAAATGAAGATGTGTGTCTTTGACGTTGATCCTAGTAAGCCATGCAGTCTAATGCGGCAAAAGTCTAGACCGCCTACTAACCGGGATCACTGGTTCGAATTCCACTCGCGATTTTCCGCACATTCCTGTGAAGCAGAGAATTTAAGAAACTGGTCTCCTGGCCAAAAAATGTTACAATCCTCATGAAGGACTCGGCAACCCCTCCACCATGGGCGTAAACTGTGCTGGAGCCAAGGCAAGAAGATTTGTTCTACATTGATTTACTTCTGGGGCCATCGTTCAACTTCTTTTATCATAGGAGCAAAATAAAAGCCTACCTAAGTAAAATTCAACCTAACCTCTTTCCAGCCTACAAAAACACCACGTATACTCCTTTATCTATTGAATTTTGCTTCTATCTCTAGCTTTCAACCAAGCAGATTCGTTTAGCGGTAACATACACTGTATTCGAGAGAAAAGCATTACAAATTTCAGCCGAGTTACAGGATATCCTTACAAGGATTCTTCATGGATTTCCTCAGACTCTCCAACCAAATTCATAATATTACCCTGATATCAACTACGGTTTCTTCCTTCCCAAGGCTCGTTCGACTGCAGTTGAAAAAGGGGACGTTAAAAAATCAAAGACATAATTACGTCGGTTTCTATGACTAATTCATTGTTACGTTATTCGACTACAATACAACTACTGAGGTTATATGATGATAAATGATGATGACAGACGCTCATGAATTATTAACGGAATACCTCGGAAATGGCAGTATTTAACCCAACGAAGTTTCGAGCCACGTACTCTCGAAAAACAAGCCAGTCTGCAGTACCGTTTGAGCTAACCTGCTCGGTATTTACGTTACATACAAATGGAGAGGGATCATCAAGTCATGAAACCTCAAAGAAACAGGTGGTGTAATTAGACGCATTCTCGTAGTTGTTTTAGATTAGCCTACTTGCTACCGATAATATAAAATAAAATATTTGATATTAGATTATTATACTTCTGGTTCTTCATTGCTTATTATTGTTGCCAACGGTTCTTAAAATTGTTCTCGTAGTTCATGGCTAATTCGTTACTTAGCTATATGTCGTTAGGAAATAATTTATAATTAAAGTGCGATAGTTCTGTTTTGTTGATTCATATTCACGTTGTATTTTACTAAAACACAGAGGCACAATTATACAATCACAGCTTCGTGTTCAGATTCGTAAATTTCAATTCCACTATAACACAACACTGGCTTGTAACACCTGAAAAAATGCAGCCCTACGGGTATTCAAAACTCTAGACCAGGCATAACAAACTCGCGGCCCGTAAGTCGCAAGCAACCCTCTTCGACGTTTTACGCGGTCCAGGTCAGTTCTCGAATTATGCATGACACACGTCCCCAAATGTACAAATTTTGATCAATTTTAAGTTTAAAATTTATGTCAAATATCTACTTGTGTATTGCTGTTTTATATTTCAATAAAGTAAAGGGAAAGTGTATTTCATTGAAACATAAATTTGTGTGTGCTTGCGAAAGAATAGAGAAATGAAAAATACATCTTAGGCAAACTTGGACATAGAGACTAGAGAATAAAGAGTTCTGTTTAATGAAATAATCAATGTGGAGCACAACTTCGCAATACTGCCCTTGTGATAAACTTAAAAAACGAACTCAGATTACTTTAGAGTGCTAGGGAATATTTCACCATAAGCAAAATTGCACTTTTATGTGCTATTCATCTCGTCCATGTTGAAAACGCTGCCAACTGAATAGACGAAATGGGTAAGTAACGATGCGTTTTCCCCTCTTTACGATCATGATATATCGACTGTTCAAAAGCCAATGAATGTAAATCAGAACATTGAGTTCTTCGATTTGTAAAGTGTAACGTGTTTTTACATTAATAAAACCATTTTATGCCAATAAATATTATGTTATTAAGCATTTTTATATATAAAATATATTTTATATTTACCTTCAATGTTAATTTTATACGGATAAATTAACTAATTTTTTTTGTTTCTTTGTAATGAGTTTAATGGCTTACACTCACTGGCTTCTAATCCATTCAAATGGATTCTCATCTTGGCCACACCATGTTTTATACCATTTTTCTGAAGGAATGAAAGCTAATAAATTCACACCATTAACACAGTCTACTACCTTCGTAATTCTAGAACATCTAATTGCAATAATTTCCCAGAGTCTTTAAATATTTCATGAGTATTACAGCAGTTAAGGAAACTTTCAATCAAGAGCGAATTTTGTGCAATTATAAAAGATTGGAAGACAAAAAGAAATGCCTCATGTAAAGTGATGTTAAGTGAGTCGAGTTCAAGATATATATTGTCAAGACTTAAAATTCATGGATAACTAATGTTCACTATATTTGAAGCCAGTGACAAGAACCATATTTAAGTAACTTCTTACAATTTTAAGCTTCACACTTTCACTAAGAAGCTTGCGGAAACAAAAAGTGTTAAGAATTTTTTAATAATAAGAGGGAATTAATGTGACATTATTAAGGTGTGGTCATTGCTTTCAATTAACTCTCCAAATTCAAATGGTAATTATGTGTACCATCTTACATATGATTTAGAAACTCGGCATTTTGCCCACAGAATATATCATTGCATTTCGTGTGATTCAGAATAAACAACGTTTACTTCCTAAACAACATTAACCAGTTTATCTTTGTTAAGAGTACAAACTGAATTCGTAAATATTATTTAGACGATCTTCAGATTCAAGGGGCTGTAGACACGAAAACAAATTATAAGGGAAGTATGGACAGTCTACCGAGGATTCGATCCAGGGACCTTGATACAGCGGCTTTAAATAATTTACGATTCATCTCATTCCTACTTATATTGGCAATGACTAATCTTGTCTCTGTATAATTGCCCACTCTGCCAGGTGAGATATTAAGAAGGCGTGCAATAAATAACTATTGTGACCAGAAATTCATTACACTTTATAATTCCACTGTTCTTAGGTAAGGTCGTAAGGTAGGTAAGGAAAAACTAGGTTCAATAGCTGGAGTCACTTCTGCTCAGGAAACAAGACCGAAAGTCGAATTGTAGACTCTGGCGGTGCGAGTTGCCAAGTCAAAAGATTAATTTCAAGTTCTCTGACTTTCATTAAGCTTGTCGCTGACGCAAAGACTAATCATGGCATTGAAGTCAAAGTTAGAGGAGTTCACAGCCCGTGAAATTAGCCATTCACATTAACTTGAGAATTGTAATCTTCGGCGTGTGTTGGCATTAAATGACGTACATCCGTTCACTATAGCCTAATTACAAAGCCACAAACTCAGACAAGCGATCATTCAAGAACACGAACGGTGATCCTAATGCACCAGAGGCTCTCATTTTACTAGACTTAACGAAAAGAATTTCGTGTTCCAAATGCAATGGGAGTGACTATTTGGTGAGATTTGAGGTTCTCACGCGGCGAGTATGAAGATGGCTGCCTTAGAGCGGATATCTGTCGGCAGTTTTTGAGTTCCTACGATGGGCTGAACCCCCCCCCCCCCCCCCCCCCCACACACACACACACATAACGGGAATTATCGGCAGTCTCTGATTAGAATACTGAAGAACTCTGTCGTTAGAGCAGAATATCTTGTAGTTTACTCACTATACTTATTGGGTGCGTTTCTTATTTTATTTTAACGCGTCTTTCAGACGACCTCAGTGACCATATGATATCATTAGATTTTCGGGTTTGAAACTTGCCAATGGCAAAAATGTAAGTTTTTATTACATTCATTCAACTTCACGAATTCTTGCTGAGAGAATTATTATTCAAAAAGAAACAGGCAATGGATGGTAGGGCGACCTATTTCAAAATTAAAGTCATTCGCTTGAAATACTGAGCAAATGTGCAGTCACGATAACTGATGAAAATAAATGTTAAACACCTATAATTTATTCTTTCGCATTCTCCTTTTAAATTCATAATCACAAGACGCTGCTGTTAGCGGTTAGATCTCAGACCACGCAAAAATAAAAATTGTCTTCCTAGTTGGTAACCCTGGTTCAGCTAGCCTCAGACCTGTACTGGACTGGTCCAGGTCTAAGGTTAGACTGGACTTTGGCTGGATTAGACTATTTGCTGTTGATAAAATGGAGCGTTCCGACACGGCAGGTCGGATAACCGATGATGGGATAATCGGGACTCTACTGTACAGTTAGATGGCACAGTACGAAGCAGACGTAGCTTGTGCAGAGTTACTATCCTAACATTCGCTTGGAAGGGCCGAGGAAAATACTTGTTGGTTCCCTTGTGATTAGAGCCCCTAATCTCTTAAAACTGTGCATTACAACAAAGTTGCATCTATTCGAATTTATTGCATCGTGCGACGTCGTCCTTTATGAAAAATCCACAATTATTACAGTTTCAGGCGAGTTTAAAAATGTCTGTAAATGAAAAATCCACAATTATTTCAGGCGAGTTTAAAAATGTCTGTAACACACTTATTCCCACAGATATGTTCAGAATATCATTATAATTGTCATTCTTTTTTGTTTTAATTTCCTACACAAAGCAGGAGTATATTGGGCTGTCTTGATGCAAAATATCTATTTGCATGCTTGAACTTTCGTATATACATGACGCAGAACAGAACATACATAGAGTTTCTGAAACGAAACACGCAGAAATGTTTGTTGTTAACATAAATCCAAATTTTAATAAAACCGCCCGGAGAAGTTCAAGCAGAAAATGAGGTAGCGTGTTACTGTTTACCTCTAATATTACTTTCTGTAAAAAGTGTAATATCTGTTACAACGTTAGTAAAAGAGATTGTAATTACTCAGAAGCATCCTAATTTATATGACACTCTTGACTCGCAACGGAATGATAAAAGAATTTAACAACTTTGCTTCCATAGTTTGAAATCTTAATATGCTGCAGACTTTTAGCGGCGGCCATTATTTCAATGAAAATGGAAAAATACTGCTCCCAACTTAGTTTACAGTATAATACTGAAGCCAATGAATAAACTATGCATAGCTAGAACCGTGATTTAGCCAACAGACGTTCTTAAATTGAAATAATGTGAAAACTAGCTGAACCACTACAAAGACGCCTTTCCCAAATATTCAAAAATAATTATCAACAAAGTTTATATAGAAGAGTAAGTATGCGACAATCTAAAGAAGTGATGTTCAGATCAGCCTCAAAGGAGCCGCATGAGGATTTTTCCAATGCCTGAAGAATAAAATAGAAAGAACTAGAAGAACATGCTTTAAACAAGTCTCTTTATCAAGGAACGAATCTGCCGCTCATTACACTTTCACTGGTCATACGTGAACAGTAAAAAAGTAAAGTAAAGCTATCCCGCTACGCGCCATGCAGGCGCTCAGGGGGAGATACCTACTATTGCTCCTACTCATTATCAACATCGGCACTAGATGGTGTGAGTGGTCACCGTCACACCCCGGCCGCGCTTTACTCCCAGGGAAAGGACCCCAGGCACCCATTGAACCATTGGACAGAAGGCTGGGTGGGACCCGGAGTCGGGTCTGGACGCACAGGCTACAAGAAAATCCTCTGCCCCTGTCGGGGATCGAACTTCGATCGTCCAGCTCGTAGTCATACGTGAGGAGACCGTCAAAAAATAATTTAGTAACAAAACAAATACGGAATAATATAAACTGTTTGTGTTTATACAGAATGAAATTCACAACGAGTATAAATTGTGGATAAAGCAATAGGTTCGTGCGAAGTAAGACAAATATTTACATTATTATGTTACCCCTTGTCAAATGAAGTGTTACTAGCATCGTAATAACAAAGCAATGGACAATAAAACGGAATAAAACAGGCTTAGTATGAACTAATGACTCTGAGCTATAAATAACAGCGATGAGAGTTGAATCTATTTTAGCATACAAATGTTAAACAACTATTTATGAAAAAAGACTCTACTCCGGAATATAAATTAATAAACCCCGTGAAACCACAACTATGAGTAACTGCTGCAATGTCACGCTATTAACAACTTGCGTCTATATACGTGTCTCGTACGTATATTTCCCACACAGCCTGTTTCCGTATTACCATCCTGTTCTTCTTTGGGCAACATCCGAATGGAGCCTACCGACCTTCGTCGAAACGTATCTAGTTAACGGCTTACCAGACGTTTATGAAACTAAATATTAAGGAGTTTTCGTAGACACGTGCCAATTTTGGTTCAGATCAGATGACAATAACGGGTATTTATTACAAAGAATTACATGTATTTCTGCGACGGAAATGATCCCCCGGCTACCTTGTTTACTATGGTTACTTTGGTTACCTTTCTTACTGCAGTTACCTTGTTTCCATTGTCAAAGTGTAAACATTTGCACTGACCAACGATCTGGGAAAAGAAAGAAGAAAGGAATGAAAGTTGGAACAAAGTATGAAAACAGGAAGAAAATAAAGACGCAAGAAAAACAAAGATAAATGCAGAAAGAACGAAAAATAAGAATAGAGAAAGAACAGATGAATAACTGGATGTGGCACTCCATCAGGAAATACTGTCCATAAACAAAGTTCAACAGATTCTGCATTTTACGTACAAAAATAAAGACATGTTTAAGAAGAGACATGTAAACTACTGTAAAAAAAGGTCTGCAGACAATTTCGCTAGTTCGAACTGTCGCAAGAGTTTGCTTGCCAGCAAAGATATGTTTGTCCACGACCTAGGGAAGCGATTTTCAATCGATCCACTACCGTACTAGAGGCAAGGAACAATTTTTTGTAACACAGGTCTTACAAACAGAAACAGTTTAGGCCTATCAGAAACCAATATAGCACTCTATTGCATTTATTCTCAAAGACCTAGGATCATTTACACTCAAAGTAGTAACCCTGACTGTGTTTTATTCTTTATACAATTGCAATTTTTCTATGCCAGGACTACTGTTAAGTGCATTACGTTGGGGAAAAATTGGTTTGATAAAGTTTGTCGACGTTAGGTGCATATCGCCATGATGATGGAGGCAACAAGCATCTTTAAAGCTGCGATAAACTTCTACCAGAATGCATCGTGCAACAACCCAGAATATTTCCATCTTCGACATTTTAAACGCATCAGGAAATTTACATTCTGCAGTGACAGTACACGAACCTCTAGTCATTCAACTATGTGGCTTACAGGCTAACAGTGAGGAACCGATTTCCTTAAAGGATACACCTATACAAGTATTAAGTGTATGCAGCCCACTCACAGTGTCTACAGATGAACCCAATTTCTAAATGTCCCCCACAAGCTAACGACCCCACCACAAGCAGACCGTTGTCCTTAACTTGGTGGTCTTTTAACACGCTCCTCCACTTAGCAACCATCCCCAACAACCACTCCTCTCCAAGCGAGGAATAGTTTCCCTTCCATTTGTTGAGGATAAATTCGCAAAGTTCAGCATAACCAATTTAAAAGCGGAAGTCACAAGGGAATCCGCCAAACGACCAATTTCTTTCATTCCGATGTGCTATTATGCAAATTCCACATGTTTCACTCCACAGTTTGACAATGGAATCAGCAAACAAATACTTATATCAATAAATTACTTTAAAACAACCCTAGGTAATGCGAGAATGTTTCGATTCAAAGATACAACGCGCCCACTGAAAAAGTTGAACGCAACTGTCACTTCCCGGCTCCCGGCAGGAACTGCTACGAAAAGAGCATGATGATATTATTGCTCTTATGGAGCAAGAAACTTGAATCGTACGAGGAAAGCGTTACAGCACTTTCGGTGAGTAATGCTGTTCCAGACGGGAACCGGCAAGTAAAGTTGCGTTCAACTTTGTTAGTGAACGCACTGTATAAAACGTTCAGGTATTAATGCGTCACGTTCTCACTGTAATGTAACGTGCACATTTCTAATAGCAGATCGACATTCAAAAAACAAGTCACGAAAATTTAAACATGCGTATTCAAATACACCAGTTTTAATTAAAACTGACATCTGAAAATTAAATGAAACCACACAAGTACGAGTCTTCATTAATGAATTAAAGAAGTGGAAATATTAAAAGCAGAATACACCGATTTCACTTCCTTGGTTTAAAGAGGACAATAATCCTCTACCTGGCTAAATTATTTGAATATCACGACAAATACCTCCAAGATTTAACAGCTCTCCTTCATCTGGTCAAGTAATGTCGTCTTTATGGAAACAAAGGTTCATAAACATCAACAGAATATCCTGCCATAGGTTCCTATCTGGGATGTTACATAATGTGTTAAATTCCAAGGAACTGTGACAGAATCAGAAATAAATATTATTTTACGAAAAATTACTAGCCTCACGCCCAATCCCTAAGCTGGAGGACCACAATATATCGATGGACTGCGTTGGTGATCAGCCATGTGATATGGGATCAATTCAG
>NW_019059889.1:724250-762396 GCF_000696155.1 Zootermopsis nevadensis
TCTCGATCGCTCACTGGACTTGTATGTAGTCACAAGTTAGTATCATAAGAATTTTGAAGGAGAATACAATTAGCTCATTTCTTCAAAGGTGTAATGTAACCTCTAATGTTAACTACTGGTTTTAATGACATAAAAATTGTTATTTGTATAATATTCTAAGTTTCTATGTAACACCATTCAGTTCTTCATAATACTACTTCCTAGCCCCTAGTTATCCACATCCATACCATATTATAATTAAAATGTTACCTCTATGATTCATTTATAACCTATTCAAAACACTGCATTTATTACTGAAGTATACAGTACTGATTAACAATGACCACCACCTATATTCCCATTACCACGAAAACTATAAATCCTACATGACCGATATTATTTGTGTATTTCAAAGGAATCTCAGAAACCAGTTCTAACAATTGGGTTGTGAGACCATATAGAATCATATGTATATACCAATGTTCAAGGCTGGAGTAGTGGTTTTCAGGCTTTAAGATGCAGATAGCATGTTTTGGTCTCTATCTATGAGTCTACACAGCATCATAACCAAGAATAATGCCATCCTCACTACCATGAGAATCTAAAACCTTACAAAAAAGTACTTATCAGACACAGATTTAAAACTGTACATATCTCACACAGGGAATTTATTTCTTAGAATAATAAAAAGCCCTGCCTCCATAGGCCATTGCTGGATAAAAAAAAATGGAAAATTTAAATGAGTGATTTTTCAAGGTATGTCTGAGAATGAATTTTTTATACTACTACTCTCAGACAACGGTGACCAATATTTTTGTTTTAGAATTATATTAAGTGAACACATGAAAAGCATTCCAAGTACCAGAGATTGAAATATAATTTTAGTCACAGACAATATGTATGCATGAAATTAAACCTCTGGGTTCCATAAAAGTCAGGGAATTTCTTGACCAGATGAGTGACTAGTAGCTTCTCAAGAATGGCCCTGCTCCAATGAGTTAATTATAAAATTAAGATATAAGTAACAATTTTGTACTCAGGTTTCAAGTCACATGGCAAGATACAGGCACAATGACCGAGGTTAAAAATGCACCTTAGATAGCATTATTCATCTGACAGCCACTTACCTTGATACTCAGTCCGTCATTGAATGGCATAGTGCAGTGGTTACAACTTCTGCTTCGTATTCAGGTCCCTGGTTCAATTTTGCCAAAACACCAAATATCCTAGGATGTTTTGTGGTTTTCCTCATAAACGCTGGGATTGTGCCTCAATCCATTGCTCGTTCCAGAAAGTGTTACGAACCCAATTCTTTTTTACATATTTTCATTTTAAATAAGATATGTTTTTTCTGGTTTTTCATGTCAGTAGAGGGAGTGCCATTATAATTTTACTATGTTCTGCTACATAGGGACAGAACAAGCAACAATCATTTCCTTCCACAAATTTTACAAAATTACCATCCATTCTTCATTTTCCATCTGATGTTAAATAATTTACACAGGGAGGATGAGGAAAAGGTCAAACTGAAAATACAGTTCTTGAAGAAAATCATTCTCAGTTTCTGTTATAAAGTTCATTTTAATATGAACAGCAATAAGTGACCTACTGCATGGAGCAGAGTCCACATACACTGGCATAAAAAATGATAACAAACAAAATAAAGAAGGCATACATAAAACCATCCCAGTGCCCAAGCACTATACCATGAAGACATGTGAGGGAACAAAGGTAAATCTCCACATATTTTTAACCTAAACACAGGTTGCTAAAGGATCAGTTTTATTCTCCAGCAGCTTTTACATCCAAAAAAGGAGCTTTGGTATGCCAGGATAGGAATTTGGGTAGGCCCCAAAACAGGAAGGATACACAGCACTGCAAGGAATAAAACCTTGACTGTCCAATCCACAGACAGTCACTTTGAAGACTGAGATATCCCGATTAATTGTGTGTGTGTGTGTTGGGGGGGGAAAAAACCGATTGGCCAGGAAATGGACCAACATACTCCTAAAATCAGGGCTGATTCTAACCTTAAAAACAAAGAGACAGCAATTTCCATAAAATATTATCAGATTCGCAGTACTTTTAACTGATGGGATTTTTAAAAGATCTAGGCAAGACTATTTCCACAAATTTTTCTGGACATAAATAACAAATACAATTGGAACAATAATCAAAAGTACCCATATCTTAAAAATCAGTCAATTATGTGAATCTAGCAGTTAAGATTCATAAAATGAATTTTGGTCCTTACAACTGTATGTAATAAGTTCATTGATTTGACTCTTGGGTTAGGTAGGCTACATGCAAATAATAGCACTGTGATGATTCTTAATGTTACACAGCGCCAAGTAAGCTGCAAAAATGACTGAATGATGAGTAGGCAAGGATTTGGAAAGACATGGTTGTGGCCTCTTTCAAGGCCTATAGACAGACTTAAATAACCCACAAAAAAGTCACTCAGGATAGTACATTCAATATTTGAACCAGTTACCTTCAAATACCACAGTGTTACCACCATAAAAATGAACTTGGTTACAACAATTTACAGATTTAAACATACTGGCATAAGACAATGAACTTAATATTAAAACCACCTCTGACAAATATAAATTATAAGTACTGCTTTATATTTGAAATATAAGTCATATTAGGCTATGGTATAAGCATTACGAACGCTATGTAGCAGACGGAAAAAGTTCTGATTTTCTAAAGTGGTTCTCAATCACATGATCAAAAATGTTTCTTCTGATACTGTATTCATTCTAAATATAAAGACAATTTTTTTTCCACAGTCTTGTGTTTGTTTCTAGATTTCTGTAACAACATTTATCAGTTGCATAGGTTATATAATGTTAAATCGCAAGACAGATGTGAATACCAGATTGTGAAGGATGTGGAAGGAGCAGTTGTGGCCTGTGTAACAATACTAATCAGTATGAGCCTGGAATGACAACTCTGGAAAACCACAAGACTCCTGTCAGGATACCTGGTGTGATGCCTGAGATACAAAAGTGAGACCTCTCAAAATACAGAGCAAGAATGCAAACCATCAACAATACAAAATTCAGTGAAATCATTGGTTTCAAATCCAAAATTTCAGACTCAGGTTTTGTGTGTGTGTATGCATGCCACCATTAAATAAAAACGTGTATAATTCATAGAAATCAAGTCAGTACATGATGCATGGAATTATTTTAAAATTATATTATAATTCAAAAGTTTTCCACTATCTACCATATTACCCTCAACCTTATAAATATAAATGACAACACATAATTACTTCTGATAGGTAGAATCCTAAGCAGATAATTTAAATTTCCACTGTTTAGCTGTAACATATTTAACTAGAAGGAAATTAAATTTAGTTAAATGTCACTCCTGTCTGATAAATCATCATTCTGAGCAAGGAGTGCAAATAAAAACAAACTGATTTCTCATTAATGTGATTTAAATATGTATCATTAATTTTAAGAATTCAGACTACCTATAGATGTTAATTTTTTATTTTATAAACGGTTTCTTTAATTATGCTATCAGTAGTTCCATCTACACACTATTGAATTATGTTATTATTTATAAAAAAATAATTGGAAAGGATACAGAAGGAAGTCGTTGCGGCCTAATTTTAAGTTACTATCACTGCACCTGCCTCGATGGACTGAGAAAAATCATGACAGATCTCAATCACTGTAGCCAACCACCATGCCAAGATTCAAACCCGAGGCCTCTTCAATACAAAACAAGAGCACTAACTACTCATCCAAGACATTTAGTCACCTATACTTGTCCCCAGGACAAACACAGTTCCACATGTTGATTTATAAAGCACAAAGTACCGTAAGGTAAATGCCTACACAACCAGCATCAGTTTAGTTAGGTCTTTGGATTCATAGTAGTATTAATTTACAGCAACATTTTAACATAAATAAACAAGTAAATCTGTAATCTACATATTTCTGACCGTAAATAGGCCTAATCTCCCCCCAAAAATATCTAACGTTAATTTTCATTTTGCAGGGTACCTGTACACATAATCCATTTTAAACCAACTAAAGTAGCAAACATGATGCACGGTTAAATCCCATAGCACTTTTCTACTTCTCTCTAATTAGTCCACAGAGTGAGTTCCAGAGACTGATTTTGTATGTTATACATCAAATTAACCGATTGATTAATAAAAAAACATGCAAGAAAATGTCATTTCCCTTCTGGTTTGTTTTAATATGTAATTTTGTGGTTGTTACCATTGCTTCAGGAGAATGTATACCTCCATCTTCAGGGTTGAAGGTAGTTCAAACTTGAAGATGTAGGTGATATGAAATGCTGGTAATCACCTACAAAACTACATACTGTTACAACTCAAAAGACCATTCACCATCAAATCTCAGATATGAAAGTGGATGATAACACTTTTCAGAGTTAAGTGTATTATTCTTGGTGGGGTCTGGTCTGCTTCCATATTTGTACCACTAATCACATTTTGACTATTTCCAATGCATATGCAACTCTCAAGATCATTGTTGACATTCACACATGGATTTAGTCTGTCTACTTTTAAGAAGATCAAAATAATTTTATATTTAAATGGAATAAACAGTGCATATCCATTTTCATTGTTAATAAACAACAAACACATGGCAAAAATTATGTGGGAAAAGTGAATATTTGTTGACAACTGGACATACTGGATAATGATGCAATAAAAATAACTTTTTCAAGAGTTTTTAGTAAAGGCTACCATACACAATGTTTTGCATGCAAAAAATCTTTGAAAATAGACCAGGTATTTACGGCAAACCATTCACCCTACTACGTATCAAGCTGAATACACACTATATGTCAAGTACCTACAGCATACTTCAAAGGCTTTATCTCACCATGTAAGCAACATTTCTGCATTCATCATTCAGCACATATGGGTCTCTGTTAATGTCACATACACAAATGAATTCAACACCCACACTGACTAACACATTTCAGTTTGCCATTTATACTAACTTAAATTCATATACAGCATACAAAAAATACTCTATATTAATATTACCTACATAAAATATGTGTATCTACTACATCCATTCTACAGCTACATACTTAACACTTGACAGCTTGTTTTTTTCTGTATATTAACAGGCTAGTTGTTTTTGTTTTATTGAAAATATTGGGTAACTTGAAACCAAAGAAACTTTCTACTGAATTTTTTTTTGTCACATCCTAACAGACTTATACTTCACATAATAATCCATATGATAACACTCAATGACCCCTGGTGTAAACTCATCCATGCCCAACATAAACGAATGTTGGACGATACTAAGTTATATACAAATATCATAAGGAAGTACAATATAACTTCCTCATCACCACTGGTGATCTGCAGTGATGCACAACTATCAATGCAGTTTCACACATAGCTAAAAGGTCATGCCACAATTCAGCTTCCAAATATCCTTCCTGTACCTGAAACTAGCACTAAATTTGAGATTTCAACAACAGCATGACATACTTATTAGGCCATACTAATGTGAAACAGAAATATTTACAATAATTAAAGAGTGCTTAATGCTTCTAGATTAAAAACTGAATGTCTAAAGATGGAAACTGAAATTTAAATTACAACACTGTAAATCTACTTCCAATCTGCAAAGTGCTACATCCAAGAAATCCAAACAACATACAGTTATCAACCATCTATTATTTTCAACTGCAAGTTCTATTTTTCACGCTTTCAATACAAAATTCTCACTTTATTAAAGGTTGTTTTTTGATTATATAATAGAAAAGTCACTGGTAGCTTCAGCACAGAAACTCTGCAAAGCCATTTAAAGTACCAAACACACAATCTCACAACATAATTCAAGTACAGATTAAAGAAAGAGGATTTTATTATAAATTTCAACAGCATTCAAAAACTGAAACATTACACACAAGAAAATACTACAACTTTTCTAACATTCATGCATCAGGAACGTCTACAACAAAATGTTACTACTAGGCTGGAATAAAAATTATGAAACAAGCACAACATTCAGAATCCAATATAAATTCTGAATTAAGCATATACATATTTCTAACAATTTCACAAGTTCAGAAAACACAGTAAAAACTGAACAAAATTACATATTTAGAACGTAATATAAACTCTAACACTGGGGGCGGAGTACCAAGAAAAATAATATTTGAATTATATAACTATCTATGCATCTCCACAAATTTTGGAATGACTCCAAGGAAGATTATGATGAGGAAGCCATGAAGAAGACTGAGGAAGCTTCACAAACCAAAACTTCTGGAAGAGATACCAAGCAGGATCTTTGCAGAATGGAGAAGATTTGATGAAGCTTCAAAGAACAGAACCTCAGACAGTGACGTCTAGACATCTGGCAGGATCTTCATGGGCTGATATGTTGGCTGAATAGTGGTACAGATAGAACTGTTAAAGGTGAGAACCTCATAGTATATATAGTTGAGACACTTTCTGGTTATTGTCTTGAAATGGGGTAATTAAGTTGCCTACTAGTAGATTATTAATATTATATATGCCGGCCATTAATACTGAAGCTTACAAAATAAAACTCTAAAGTCTTCTAGAATTGTAAACATTCATGTTATGTAAGCAATGCACTTCTAACCTAGAAATTAATGTGTGATTATTAAGAACACTGAAGATATCGTCTAGCATGTCATGAAACAGAAATAGAACAGCAAAGCGGGAACAATTCACTATTATAACCCATCAAGAAACGTCCGTGACAGTTCAAACCAAATGACACAAACGAGCTGAGCCACTCCCAAACCTTGCAAAAGAAACCATGAAACACTATTAAAACAACAATCAACCAACATCTAGCTCTAGGTAATTTGATCTTACCACCTTGTTTACGAACAGGCATTCTTGATCACTTCCGAAAACCGTCTTCTTCTAGTAAAGATTCCTGTCTGGGGTCGTCTCTCTACTCCTATCAGAACAAACTTGGAAAATTAACTGACACAACACTTCCAAAACTTCACGCTGTACTATGACGAAGAGTTTTGGTGACACGCCCCTTACAATCAATTTACCAATTTTATACGTAAGGTAAAAGGGGATATAACAACATTTAAACCGCAGCACTGCTCAACATAAACATGTAAACCCACACAATATGGCGCCCACAACTCTCGCAGTCGGGATTCCGACTGACGACTGATGTGATTGGTCAATGGCATTTAGCGCCGTCACAAGATGTCTAGTACGCCATGGAGGATGTAATTTTGGATTACAATGTTTGTAAGTTATGTGCCTGTCGCCATATTATACTCGGTAAGTAAACCTAGTTCAAAGTTATGTTAGTAAATTGACGTGTGGTAGGTGTACTTGTGTTGTTTTAATAAAATGAATAATATAAATGCTTGTGTGTAATGGCTATTATTAATGCTAAATTACTAATTGTGGTTTTGTTGTGTAAATATATCAGATAAAGAAATAATGTTTTATGTAAGGTTATGTTGAATTACTTTCAATTTAAACAGATACTTTGGTTTTAATTAAACAATTTATTTCAGAAACTGCATCGTTCCACTTTTGAAATCAGTATGGCATTGCAAAAAGGAGTATATAGTGATATGCCACAAGGGGCAATACACTTAAGTGAAAAAGAGGCAAGAGAGTACCAGTTTAGAGTCATATATGGATGGAAACCAGAAAGAGATGTGTAAGCACTTTCAGAAGTTTGAATTTTGTAATGTGATTACACATACATAATCATTACATATGTCACAGTGAAAGTAATTCAGAACTTGGCAGGATACACATACAGAACATGCTTCTCTTTATATTGATATGTCTGGTATTTCATACTTTTAGTTTATATCTGTAAATTATTAAGTGTTTAGAAAAAATAATTAAAATAATTTTTGAATTGTGTTTTTAATCTTTTCCTATCCATTTTAATTTTGTTAATATAAGTAATTTTCGTGTTTGTATGAAATTGTAAAGTGTTTTCTTCTTTCAAGAGAAATTAATAGAGAGGAGTCTCCAAGGTCATACTGTGCTCAGTTCCCACCACTGCAATAAAGCAGCCCTGTTTATAAAGCATAAAATGTGTTGTTGGTGAAATGGAAATTTCATTATTGAATTTTTATGCTTGAAATTAGTGTAACCATCTCATGAAATGTTTTCTTGCTGATCTTGATCTTTTGACATCAGTTTTCCTTATGGTCCATTTTGTTGCATCCAACAAGAACCTCTGAATTCAAATTCTCATATGCCTTCAGACTAATGACAGTTCACAAATCTGGTTTAAGACCTGGAGTGCCCAGGATTTTCATAAAAATAACACATCAAATAATTATGTGGAACAGACTGCTATAACTGATAAAATGAACCCAAAATAATGTGTGTATTTACATTAGAAAGATTTAGTTTCTTCCTGTGTAATGTGTGTATGCATGTTTAAAATGTGTTACTTGTATACTGAGAAAAAATTTTTTTTCCTGTAGGTGGCCATTTCACTATGGTTATGCAATTCTAGGTTCTTGCAGTGCATTGTCAGGCGTGTACATCAATGGCCATTTCAGAAATAGATTGAGACTTCACTCTTATGGCAGGCTGTCCAGTTATCTTCCTATTGTAGTACTTCCTACAATTATGACAGCATTATTTCATCAAGAGGTACAGTATAATTTGTTGTAAAACTGTTCATTATTATATACCATGCTTATAAAATTCAATATAATTTTTTTATCTGATGAACTTCATGATATGTTCTGTACTTGCTAGTATACCCATCTATTCTCTGGTGTACCAGTCAAATTACATCACACTCGTGCAGCACAAATGGATTTCAGGCGAACCACACTCATAGCATGTCACTGTCTGACCTTGAGCTCCTGTGTAACCATGCCTTATCAGTGTTTGCTATCATAGAACAAAAATGTTCCACTTCTGTTCATTTTTAATTAGCCTCATTGTTTGTTCATAGTTAATAATTCTGCCCTTTTGTCCTTACATGTAAGTAATTTTGAAGATTCTCAGTGTGCCAGTAAGTGGTAATTCAGTGATATACTATGAGTTATTGTCACATTTAATCAATTTCTACCTTAGCCTTTATAAAGGCATATTTTACAACCACATTAAGGTAATATTCAGATGTTTGTGGTTTTAATTTTTCATTAGTCTGTTCACTAGGACAATTGTCCAGTACAGTCACTTTCTTTCCTTGTATTTCATTATATGTAAGTATGATGGATGTTACTATTTTTGCAGGCAGTGTCTTCTGATATTATACTACAGAAGACAGTCTGTCCATTGTGCATTGAGTTACGTGCTACAGCCCTCCAAGTTGGCTTTTCTGTAATATATCCATCGTTGTTAAGTCCACTGGCAGGTTTTGCTGTGAGTATTTTTGTACCTGATAGAGGAATTTGTATTATTATGTTCATTCATCCTACGTTCTTCTTTGATAGACCATTGTCTTCGCACTGCCATCCTTCTTGTCTTTACCAATCCATACACACATACACATCTAACTTATATTTGGGAGATATATGGTTTGATTATCTGAGTAGGAGCTATACCTCCACTCCCCCCAAGCACCTACATGGCATATAGTGGGACAGCTTTATGGTTTGATTATCAGCCAGGGCATAGTTCTTCCCAGTGAGGTTGTTTTTGAATTTCCACAGTCTGGTAGATAGTACTGAAGTAGGCTACATTCTCTTCATTTTCTATTCATACAGAATTGCTAAATAACTTCAAAATATAAACAATAATAATACAAAAGAATTTGTTTCATGTATGATACAGCTAACCGACGATCTTAAACAAGGAAAGAAGATGAAGTTTCAGGAGTTAAAACGAGAAGCTGAGAATAGGGAAAACTGGCGAGCTCTTTTTGGGCAGAACAATGGACCTGTCGTCAAACAGAACACTCAATAATAATAATAATAATAATAACCATTTGTGTCCCCGGTAATGGCATATGCATATTTCATGACATATCTTAGGCATGTACCATATTGTTTAACCGCCTTACCTGTAGAAGTTGTTATTTCTGCTACTGGATTGCATTTCGTGAGTTTTAAAGTTCATTATCATCCATGATTTTCTCTTTTTGGACTTGTAGCTGAACTTGTTAGGTTATAATCCAAATACACTTTGGATTAAAAGTCTAACTAGTTCAATGTATGATGTAACCAAGATAGGTAACTTCCAGACCCAACAATTAATATTATTCATTAAATTTCTCACATTACACTTGAATGCAGTCTTTGCCTCCTGCAATTTTGGATCTTAAGTTTGCCTTCTTTTGACCATGAATGTTGGTGCATATATTTCTTTGTTGGCCTGTTAAGGGAGGTCTTAGGATGGAATAATCTGTGTTTGACAGTCCTATCTCCTGTCTTAAGTAAGATGTGTAATACCCTTCAACTGGAAGAGGCCAAAGAATAAATGAGATTTTATGATACCTTAAAAAATATAATGCTGTTAGAACTATTAATATTTTCTTTCTTTCTTTCAGCTAGCATCATATTACAACTCATACAAATTGCCACTGTTTTCGGAAGATCCCAAAGGAGTGTTTGCTGTATGGAGAAAATTAATTAAACCTATTGGTAGTACTCTGTTTTCAATTGCTGTTGCTCAAAGTTTAATAGCAGTGTGGATTACTTACTGTGAAGCCAAGTCCTACTATAAGGTACAGGCAAAATTGAACATGGAAAAAGATGAGCTGCACAATACATTGTGAAACAATGTAATTTAAATGGACTATAGAATTAGAATATTATTTTATAAAGTGAAAATACAGTACAGTATCCTGCATACATGAGAAGTATTAAATATGAGAAACTATATGTATTGCATTATACTGAAATAAGATATATTCATAACCTATTTGAGACAAATATTTGAAGTGTGTGCTTATGATGGGAATGATGTTTGTATAATGTGATGCGACATACTTCATTTACAATTTGAGACGGTAATCCATTTGTTTCCTATTCCTTAAATCCTGCTGTTCCTTCTATCATTCAGTATTCCATAATTTTCGTATTTTGGTGCAACACACTGGTAAAAATGACAGATGTACATAAAGAGGACCTGGTAAATAGGTTAAGTTGATAGTCATTTACAAATTATATGAAAAAATATTTTGGCATATGAGATTTCAAAGTATGCAAAGTATTAGAAGGAACAAGACAGTGTAAGCTGTTAATCCACATACTTCCTTCTATGCTTTCTACATTTCTAGAAGCTCATGAGATTTTGTATAGAGTAATAAGGGATATATGAGCTTCTGATAATTATAAGCAATATATCACAAAAAGAAAGCCTGCACTTATTATCCGTATCAACTAACCACAACTGTAAGCTTAATTAACAGAATTAAACCATCACTTGCTGGCATTTCTTTCTTTAACTAGAAAAATATATTCATAAACAGAACATACAGGGAAAAAAAGTTCCATTTGCTGTGGATAAGACAAGTGAAATTGACAGTGATTTCTCACACCTCACATATTTGTTATATCTTACCTGAAGTTGCTAGACACAGTTTGACTCAACCACTCCAACAGAAAGGAAGTAATAAATTAATGTACAACTGGCATTAGAAACTTAAGTTTTATTTGTATATTATCCATCAACTCCATTACTATGATATTTTAGAAAGTATCCAGTGATTATTTTTAATCTTTCTTTTCTACTGACCATCCACTCAAGTATGTGGTCTCACTACAATATCTGAAACCACAACTAGGCACAATATTTTTTTTTTACTTAATTTTCATTTAAATTCCTCTACATGTGTATAAAATGTGCTGCCATATATATAATAAGAAAAGTTAATTGTGGGCTGTTCCATAAAATTACATCTTACAGCATTTTAAAAGGTGAAAATGGGTATAAGCTCTTGGACCATGATATCTGACAGACTGAGTCTTGTTTCACACATAAAATAGCAATAAAAAGAACCAATAAAATGAAATTTATACATTTTAAAATTAAGAATAATATCCTTTCAGTATTCTAAGGACGTATATTAAATCACCCATTACTGTAAAAGTATTTTACAAAAAAAAATATATATAAAAATGTGTTCAGGTATCTAGTTCAAAATAAATTTATATTCGTTGACTTTAGAAAAATTTTACAAGTATCATCTGCTTTTGGCTTTAGTCTTACAATATTAAGTGTAATGTAAGTCTATCGACATTAATGGTCCAAGCTCTGCAAGCATACAGGTGTGCTGGGAAGGACATCAAACTTTCAGATATATGTATGTACTAATGGCGCCAAGACAATGAATTATCACACAATGGTGATCATTAATTTTAAATAAGCTCGCAAGTCTTCTCTTGAATCTGTCAATGTTTGTGTGTTCAAAATTCAAATCCAACTATAAAGGATGGACTTGAGAGCATAGGGAAATGCAAACCTTGGTACATTCAAATGGCAAGGACGGTAAGCTACATACAATGCACATAACCACAAACACCTGGATCAATCCAGCAGTACCCAACTTCAATTAAAAATCAGATAACTGTTTTATCATGCTAGTCTTCTGATCATAACACCATTTGCATGTAAAAACACACAATAATGGTGAAACAAACTGTACACTAGTCATAACTTATACATAAGCAATCATTCCAATCAGCACACTGAATTAGGACTAATAACAGCTGGAAAAATACTAAACTTGGTGATCTTCTGGCTCTGATTACATGCATACCAAGTTTAAATGTTATACTTAGACAATATGAATATACTGCATGTAAACTCCATTATTTGAAAAATAATACAAAATTATAGCAGAATGCTTGAAAGAACTAATTATGCAAATGATTGTTCCAGATGTTTTCAGACTTTTTAAAATGAAAGTCCTTTTATTTTTGCAAGTTCCTTCTAATTATTATCATGGAATTATATTAATGGTAATAGTTACTACTGATTAAAGTCCTTTGTTAGAATTATACTTCATGTGCATCTAAGTAGCCATTCAAAAGGAGGGAAGGTTGTCTAAGGAAACATTACTAAATGACAACACGCATCACACCCACAAGGCAGCAAGGAGATTTTAAGCCTTTTCCAAATTATTGTATTTTGTGACCATCATATATAACCCTCATGCTGCTTGATCAGCATTAATTCTCTTAATCATTGTCCTTCCATACATAGCTGTGTTAAAGCCTCATAATTTGTAAAATGGCTGTACATTAACATTTTTTTACATATCTTGAGATCTAACAAACATCTAACTGAGAATATTATAATCTTTCTGTAATCCAGCTTGTTAAATCTTGACTTATGAAGATAAGTCACATGAGGCAATGTGTTTATTGTATTCGGAAACCAATCTGTGAGATTCCACATCATGAATATGCTCTCCTACTAAAATACTTTGCATACAACATGAAATATCAGAATTTCCCAGTCTACAATTAATACCTCTGCTTACATAAACTAGGGAAATATTTGTAAATGTTACATAAGTGATACAAATGTGACCAGAAATTTTAATCATAGCATTTCAACAGATGATCTTACCTGTTCCATACTACACATTCTTCTCAAGGTACTATCAGCTACATGCAGCTTTTATGTATACACTATTATTTACAAAACATTAACTTGAAAAGCATGATATATTGGACAAATATAATGACCAATTCTAGAAACTAATTCAATTTTCTTTGTAAAATATATGTTATCCCCTACCTTCCAAAGGAATTCAACAAATCACTGCCAACTCTACCTTTGACTCACAGATGGAAAACTGGAAAATAAGTATTCTGTGCAGCATCTCAATTCTGAAATTACTTTAGATCATCATTACTTCAAGTACCTCAACTTAATCTCTTCCACTTCACTGTTAACAAACATCCAACCTAATATTGCATGACATTACATAACCTCAACAGTTGATAAATCTTTCATTGGCAAAAAAAACTAAGTCAACCTACTTCAGTGACAAACCAGAAACCTACCACTAGACATGAATAGCCTTTAATACATCCAGCTATAATACTTGCATGGAACAAAAATGAATATTGGTTTGTATATTATCAGCATTGCTGCATTTAGCATAACCATAAAAAAAAGTTTGAGTACTGATTAACCCTTTTACAGTTATCAAATGCTTCAATATATGTTTTAAACTCTACCAACTTGCAATAGTTGAAAAATGGACTGGAGTTCTATTGTATAGGAAAGCAAAATATGAACACAAAAACATCTTGCTGAGTATCCATTTATTGGACCTGAACCAGCAATCAGCATCTCAGAAAGTGCTACTAGTGGGCCTCAGGAACTGCATTTACAGAAAGACCAGGAATGTGGAAGTCCACACCTGGACATAAATTTGTGAAGTGGTTCCTTCAAGAACTTTCTGTCAAAAATAACTACGGGGCTATTGAGATTAAACAGGATGACAGGAGAGTTACTTAAAGGACACCTATTCAAACTGGGACTGGTAAACAGACCAGCCTGTGACAAATGTCACAGCACAGAAGAAACAGCCTCAAATGTTCTATGTGACCTTGAGGCCTTAGATGAGTTAAGATCTTACAGCTGGGATCACACTTTTTGAAAACAAGTGACTATACCACAAGGCCCCACTAAACTAACTAACTCCCTGGTAGCAGAACCTGCAGGTTCAACACAGAAAGAGATGCACAGGTCATGAACTGCCAACCCTTCATTCTTTCAAGAATAAGTAAATAAAATCAAAATTAAAAATGGCAATCCTTTATACGGTGTAATTTCTTGATCCTGAACATAAAATATAATTAAATTTTCCAAATTCCTCAGAAATTAAGAATGTAGAAATGAAAACAACTCATGGAACTGTACACTAACAAGCAAAGAAACAGATTAAAAAACCTCTAATCATTTGTAATGATTTTCTTGCAATATTGCATTAAGTGTCAATATATTTTATACAACATGTGTAGAATGTTAGTTTGATTATTCACTGTTCAATGTATACACTAAAAATTATCATACTTCAGCTGAGCCTAACACATGACAGATGAAGATGCACAAAGGAGATGGGGCACTCTTCATTTTAAGTGAAAGACTCTATGAAACATTCTAATTACCAGAAACAGCACATAAAATCTACCACCAAAATATAAAAAAATTAAGAAAATGTTTAATTAATTTCAGAATAGTATGTATAATCAGAAATTATCACTTCCACTCGTTAATGCTTTTTCGTTAAAGAGATTGACTTCATTTCAATAATGTTTAGATTCTACTATGATCATCACAAGGTTAGGAGGAAACCTAAGTTTCTTTTTTAAATTATCCTTATATGGAAAGGATAACAGTTAATAAACTGATATGCTACAACATGAGAACAGTCACACTGAAGTTAATGTGTAACTGTATTACACATCATCTGAATTCCTCTGCTCTTGCAGCCTTCCTAAAATATGTAGACTGGGAATTTGCACACTGCCCTTGCTTTGTACTGGAGAATTATTTAATTTTGTAAGTTCATTTCATTTATTTTACAAACAATTAAGAAATGTATTCAAAGACAAAGCGTATAAAGCTTTAAAGATGCACAAAACTACCCACCTTATTAAAAATTTCATGATTTAAACCGCTCTGCAGTCAAACATAAATGGCAACAAACACTCCCTACCCTTCCATCCCACACACACCCCAACCTTTACTTTACCACCCCAATATTATTTGATGAGGAACATAAATCATGAAGATCTTCATTATGTAATTCTCTCTATCCTCATCTTTGCCACAGTTATTGCAAAACTTTATTACAATTGTGTACAACTACAAAAAAAAAATAAGAACATGTTTGTGTGATTACACATACAGCAGGATCTAGTCACCTGACCTTCGCAAAGATTGAAACATACAGGAAGCACACTTATTAGCAAGACAAACACACTGCCTCATATGCACCTGCTCTACGATTAACAGCCCAATGTGCTTCAGTTGGTGTTCTGAAAGTCTACCTTCTTAGCACTTGGAAGACAAGAATGCTAATTATGATGGGATAATAAACATCCCAATGATCCAATATAAGTACCCCCACCATTCTAGCACTGGCCCATACACGTTATTCACACCCGTGGACTTGCAATAACAGCTTTAGGTGTCAGATTTTATACACACAGACAAAAAGTAACAGAAATTTTTCAGATCAACATCGATGGGGCAGTGCTAAAATCCATGTATGTTCTTCCTTTTATTATAGCACACATAACATCTTTATACTATGGAAAAAAAAGCACTACATATAAGGCCTTCATTGTGTCAGACTCATTTTACAGGGTAACATAATGGGTGGAAAATGGGGATTACAACTCCCAGAGTAACATTCACACTTCTCTGCAAAAAATTAAGTGCCCATCTGTCCACTGTATCTTGGCTTATTATATTGCCAAAGATATCAAACATGTCTTTGTACCAAGCAACTAAAAAGTAACAAAATGTTGATAAAAGAACTGCATATTGCTGTCAAGAGTTTTCAGGTTTCATGTGTAACATAAGGAAATTGCCTCTGAATGCTTCAAGAACGCAAATTATTCTTGCTGAGAAATAAGAGTGAAGAATTCCATGCTAATTAAACACCTCATTTACATTCAAATTAACACATTTCAATTAAAACTACAGACTGAAACAAGAATATGATTACCTTATTCCTAATGTTTTAATTAAAAAGTTATTCAGACACTGCTTCAGTTAAGTTTCCATGCCATATTTGAAGTTGCTTTGATGTCAAATATGTCTGGCATCCTTACATATTAACTCTACAAAAAAAGCCAGATACAGAAGACAGCCAAAGCAGCGAAAAAAGAAAAGTGGTTAAAATATTACCTAAATTCTACACGTTAGTTGCCAGTTATTAATAAATGTGCAAACAAAATATGTCGCATTAAGAAACAGAAAATATGTTAAGGGATGATGTTCATATGTGAACTCATTCATTCACATGGGCCACAGGATGCTTAAAAAACATAAAACTAAACCATATGCTTTCAAACATTATCATACTTTGGTAAAACTATAAACCTGCAATTGAATTCTCACTGCTAGTAATATTAATATTCTCCATTGACGTGAAGGTACACAAGAAAGTAAAGGAAACAAAGTAATATATCCCATGTGTATTAATAAGAGATATGACTGGCCAAAAACCAACAGTTAAATTATTAAGTCTATGTCTGAGATTCTGCTGTCTTCAACAGAGATGGCATGCGTACAAGACACTTGCAGGATAAAGTCAAGCTGTTTAAGGCAGTCTCACTTCCTTCAAAAACTGTGCAATCAAGGTTCTTAAACAAAGCACCGTCTGCATAGAAATGGTAACGAGAACCGTTTTACAAAAACAATGTCCCAAGAGTCCAGGAACACAGGAAAATTGTTTTTGGGACAAGGAGGTGACAGAAAAATGTAGAAGGAAAAGCTGTTACAAGACATGTGTTTCCAATCTCAAATGTTAGGCATTTTTTAACTAGGATGGGCCATTATGGCACTACAATCTATATTTCATTAATACTTAAAGTTACAGTAATGATGCCATGTTAACATAACAGCGAATGGGAAATGTGTTTCCAGAGTAGGGGAACATGGTATTGAAGGAAACACAACATGCAAAAAACTAGAAAAACAGCAACTAGCGATCTGTCATATCAAGATGGCAATATTGCAGTAACTTTTTATTACTGACGATGTAAAGAGTATAGCGTCATTAATGGCTTGTCCTAGATAAAAAATTCCAACCATTGATAATGAAAATACATAATTTGTAATAACCTTTCCCCCGTACTTGTGGGTTATAGGGACACATCACTTTAAAAATAGGTTAGGTTAGTTGTCATTTATTGAAATAAAATATATTAACTTTCAAGTATATGTTATTTATCCACACACATTAACCTAACCTAACCTATTTTTAAAGCGATGTGTCCCGATAACCCGCAAGTACCCTTTCCCCTCATTATACTTTTTTGTAATCTTCCAAATAATACAGCTCTCCTATGGCTCTGGACTCATGGGATACACTGTATATCACTCTACACCACCTCTGTTGAATATGTTAGGAAATAAAGCAAGCCCCTGACCCATTCAAGCAATGAAGAGTCCACAAAATGTCAGTCCAAGCAATGATGGTACAGATGGCGATGGAACAGCCCCTATTCCTGAGCAAGTCATGTGACAAAGACGTGCAAAGTAGATTGTTCTCTTTTTATATTATGTTTTAAAAACTGATTGGCTCGGGACTTGAGAAGTTCTTCACATCTTAATAATGCTCTTAAATTATCATTAACACCACCTTAAACTATTTGTATTCCTCTTCTTTGTTACTTACTTGATTAACAATCAGATTTCACTTAAAACTCCAGAATGTTTTTAGGTGTAGCTAATCACTACAATAAATGATAAGGATTATTTAAAACTCAAAGAACTACAAAAAGAATCTTCCCCATTGACATTTAAAAAATTACTTTTCTAAATGTTAGTGAGATCTTGAGGAACAGCTTCTGCAAGAAATCTTTTAATTTCTTTGCTTCCTTCACAAGTGATTTTTAATCGCATTGTTTTTAGTAAGTAATTAGTATTTTCTGACATGCAGTTCAGGTTCTAAGATGAATAAATGGCAGTGAACTTGGGGTTTCGAAAACAACGTTAAACCGATCTTCTTACGAAACACCATACTTCTGTTAATCCAGCGCACATCATACACAAAAAAAAACCATCTCTACCACTTTTCATGCTCTGATCCCAGGTATAAAAAGTATCGTGAAGTACCCAATGCAATTTCATGAACTACGTTAGTTTGTTCAATGAGTACATTACTAAGGCCGCTTTTATACAGCTTTTAACAAAATCACACATAATGAATGCTGTAATTATGGTTATGTTCTCTTGAAAATGCCAAATGAGTTCTGCAACTCTGGATGAATGTCCTCCCCCCTCATTATACTTTTTTGTAATCTTCCAAATAATACAGCTCTCCTATGGCTCTGGACTCATGGGATACACTGTATATCACTCTACACCACCTCTGTTGAATATGTTAGGAAATAAAGCAAGCCCCTGACCCATTCAAGCAATGAAGAGTCCACAAAATGTCAGTCCAAGCAATGATGGTACAGATGGCGATGGAACAGCCCCTATTCCTGAGCAAGTCATGTGACAAAGACGTGCAAAGTAGATTGTTCTCTTTTTATATTATGTTTTAAAAACTGATTGGCTCGGGACTTGAGAAGTTCTTCACATCTTAATAATGCTCTTAAATTATCATTAACACCACCTTAAACTATTTGTATTCCTCTTCTTTGTTACTTACTTGATTAACAATCAGATTTCACTTAAAACTCCAGAATGTTTTTAGGTGTAGCTAATCACTACAATAAATGATAAGGATTATTTAAAACTCAAAGAACTACAAAAAGAATCTTCCCCATTGACATTTAAAAAATTACTTTTCTAAATGTTAGTGAGATCTTGAGGAACAGCTTCTGCAAGAAATCTTTTAATTTCTTTGCTTCCTTCACAAGTGATTTTTAATCGCATTGTTTTTAGTAAGTAATTAGTATTTTCTGACATGCAGTTCAGGTTCTAAGATGAATAAATGGCAGTGAACTTGGGGTTTCGAAAACAACGTTAAACCGATCTTCTTACGAAACACCATACTTCTGTTAATCCAGCGCACATCATACACAAAAAAAAACCATCTCTACCACTTTTCATGCTCTGATCCCAGGTATAAAAAGTATCGTGAAGTACCCAATGCAATTTCATGAACTACGTTAGTTTGTTCAATGAGTACATTACTAAGGCCGCTTTTATACAGCTTTTAACAAAATCACACATAATGAATGCTGTAATTATGGTTATGTTCTCTTGAAAATGCCAAATGAGTTCTGCAACTCTGGATGAATGTCCTCCGACAACATGAATGTCCTCCGACAACATGAAGGGTTGCGTGAGAAACATTCCCAAATGGAGGAAACTCATTGTTGATGAATGTCATAATACACTTTATGACTTTCATAATTACCACTGTTTGTTAGATGCAAGTACATTAGGAATTATAATCACTCTGTGAGATCATCACTCCTTGGTTCTCTAAGGTTTTCACTGGTTGATAAATTGTTCTCCTGGAACATAACGGACATCCTGTGGTATGTTAGATAATTTTCTGTACCTTAATAACTAAATCAAATAGGATACATACCACAATACATAGGCTGTATTATGGCAAGCTGTTATACTGCATAGAATTAAACTGTCAAGAATACCAGGCATATGGTCTGAGTATGTGGTGTTTCGCATCAAAAAGCGCCCATCACTTTCGTTTCCTGACTTGGTGATGGGAGTAGTGTGCAGGAAAGTTGGCAGTATCTTGACTGCCTGAACAGGAAGGGAGGTGGTAAAGAGTTGAGGGCCCTGGTGCTGCTTGGTCCCACCAGTGTACCACTGATGACGGTGGTGGAAGTGGGTGCAAGGGTGGCACCACGTAAGACTGTGGCACGTAAGAGGTTGATGGTGCAGGGAAAGACTGGTGCAACGTGGGGGCTGGTGGTAGCACCAGTGTGGGGGGAGGCGGGTGATGCAGAGGCACAGTTGGGTGCGGTGCACTCCACACCACTGCACCGCTGCTGGGGCCAGGGGGGCCCCACAGTATCTGCTAGCATCGCCGATTACGCCAGTGATTCAAGTAGTCCTGATAGCTCACCGAGATCTTCTCACTCTGGTATCGAGTCAGCTTGATTGTGCGACGGATATCAGGTGTCACAGTACCTTTGTAGCCACCCTTCCGCAGTAGTGAGTCAATCGTCTGGATCTGGTCCCAGCCTAAGGTAATGTATGATGTTCAGTGCCAAGGTATAAGACTACCAATTTCTATTGACTTTTAAAAACCTTAGAAAGCATCTCTAGTACCTTGTTCAGGCGCCACTTCTGGAAGATAGGTAGCAGTGCGTTTACTGCCTTTCTCGTTGTGAAATTCTATCCGAATCCCGTGGACACCCACTTCCCAATCCAAGTAGTCCGAGCCATCTTCAAAATGGCGAAGTATCGACACTGACACATGAAGCTTGGAGAACTCATCCCGAGTAATTGGGCTGAAGCGCGAGTCCTTGAATGCACTTTCAAATAAAGAAAGCAAGAAAGAAATTAGTCTAACCAATATAACACATAAATATTCAAAAATGTGCAAGATATGTGCTTAAAGATGAACTTTTGGCAACAGTATTATATGCAAACAAATTTTACAGATAATGAAATATTTAGTTTTTCATTTTTCTAATATAATACACCTCACATTAATGCTGCTCATCTAGATAACTGAAATGCTGTAAAATGTTGTGGATCCTTGCTGTTCAGCATCAAGGTACAATTCCATCTCTTCAACAGGTCGGTTTGTTAATATGTGCAGATAAAATAAGTCAGGCATGCTACAAGGCTGCATGGAACACCTTTAAAACTACATCACCTCCAAATTAATGGTGAAGAAGAACTACTACAGAACTCTGCTGGTTTCCCATATCTATACTTTGGTGGTAGACATTCTGCTTACCTTTCTTATATTCAGAAGGGTGTGGAATGTATGGGTTGGAGTCAATAGATTTAAAGAAGCATATCAAAGGAAAGCAGTAGCATGTCCAACAGACCAGTGGGTAAACCAGGCCGAGAGCCCTGCTCACCTGGTAACCGCATACTCGCGCAATCCACAGTGGAGGTTCATAGCATTAAAAGTGCCTATACAGCCTCGCAACCGCCTGTCCTTTCCAATCTTCCATGTCACAAACAGGGGGCTGTAAAGTGAAAAACATTTAATAGCTAATTAAATACAAATAGTTACTTTCTGTATATACAAATTAAAATATAAAATTAAACATAATAATAATAATTATGGTTTTCCATAAATATGTAACCATAAATCACATTTAAGAGGCTGCATGACAAGTATATCTTGTGTTACACATGTTTACGTTATTAATTACAAACAAAGACACCAATCAGGTTTTAACCTTGAAAACCATAAATGACCCACTTTCCACACAGCGTAACATATTAAACAAAAAAGAAAGTAACTGATAATGAACAACTGCACTCCAATTATAAAAAATTCCAATGTAGTCTTATCTTACATGAAATTAATGACGTTATCGCCCCGCACATGAAACAGAATCTGTACTGAAAACAGCTACTCACTAGGGATCGTTGCAGAAGTTTGGAGTTTTTGGTGGATCCAAGCTATGCAGATGGCAGTATAACACATCAAAACAGAAGAAGCACATTTCTGGATGTGCAACCATGCCATTTCGCACACCATTTGGAATAAGCGAAGTGCCATTACATGTTACACTAGTAGAATTGTTCAGCTTCTGTTTCTTCGTCCCACAACATCCAGCTGCCATCTTTACCCACACAAATAACAATGAAAATGCTATAGTGCGTTACGAGTGGAACTTTCAAAGGTGGCAGCACCATATGGACAAATCAGCTGATAGTCATCACAGTCACGTTGATTTTGAAGGCGCCTTGCCAGTTACGAATGTTTTGCTTCAGTCGCGACACGCTTTCGAGATACCATGACCAAAGAGTTACGAATTCTTCATCACAGGTTATCTTCTACTTGCCACACCGTGAAGTGTTGTAAAAAAACAGTATTTGTAATTAACTGAAAAGTGAATCATTGGCAATACTGAATTTCTGAAATGTCCCGGGTTAGTAGACAATAAGAGCGGCCTCTGTCCAAGCATTCAACATGCCAAGGACTCCGAAACGTAAGCACAACAGACCAAAATCTGTCATGGGTAACATAAACGTTATTGTAAAACATCATAATTTAAACTGTATAAAGCTCGGTTATTATATGACAATACGCATCCCTCAAAGTATCACAAAAGGCAATCTGTAAGCATTCGATTATTACTCAGGAATCTAAGATATAATTTCTTTGCTAAAATGAAGCTAAACAAGTTCCTTGCATTTTTAATATCCTTCTTGTGACACAATATTACTATATCTTTTTGCATGTAATATGACCACATGTTTCATTATTCTTCAAATCCAGGTGTTTTATTTCTGTACTCCAAACTGTCAATATTTTGAACACGACTCCGTCTTATGGGCAAAACCATTTAATTACATTTTTAGCCTTTTATTTAACGACGCCTTCTTCAATAGCTCAGACTGCATCGAATGAGAGAATGTTAGTGAATAATGAATTATAAAGGATGTGGAAGGAAGCGATCGTGGTCTAATTTAATGTACTATTACGACATTTGCCTGGACGGACTGAATCATTTTACTGACAGAATATTCTAAAAACGCTAAGTCTTAGCAGGCCCAAAATTAAATAATTTATATTAATTAAGAAATTAAACTTATAATAAAATGTACACTATATCTTTCTGACGGGCTTATCAATTCCGAACATTCATCCAAATCTTTATTCTATATAAATATACAATTCGGTATCCGTCTCATGAGTTAATCACAAAACTCTATGATTCTTAATTGTTCTTTGGTTTTTATTATTTAGCTTTGACTATCATGTAGATAAAGCGGGATAGATAAAGCGTTATAAATTATTTTTTAAATGAACTTTTGGTGGTTTACATATGTCGTTTTATTAGTTTTGTAATTTGTCTAACATATAAACCATACTAGTAATCAAAGTGTTTTAAGAAAACCAAATTAGGGTTTTTAGTGCATATTAGGGGCAGTATTTGGTTGCGGGCAAGCGGCCCGTTTGCTTGCGTCTGAGAATGGTGGCTTTTAGAACATCTGACCGGTCATAAACCCAGCTTGTACTGTACCTGAAGTTCTTTCGTATCGGAATGTGAAAGGATAAGGGACTATCACTCTTTGATCTAAATCCCATATTCATTTTAGCCCCCCTCGGGACCGAGCCCGCGGGACCCTGAAAATAATTTATATGGTCGAACACAATACACAGAAAGGTTCAAAAGTCAGAACATACTGGCTTTCCTTCAATGGCGGTCATTTATAATACTTAAAGTAAATGCTTATTAATTTATGAGCTTTTAAATATATTTTTATGGATAGACATGGAAATTAATTAGATTCACTGATAAAATCAATGAACAAATATTCATAAGTTTTTTTCTTTTCAAATGTGTTCTGATTTTTTGCACCATTCTGTATGTAACATTGCATCGAGTGCATTATGTTTTAAAGTTTTATCTAATGGTTTGGCATTAAGTTAACTCCAAATAATATTTTCCCAATGGGTCGTCTGTGATGATCATTTCTTGGAAACAGAATGCAATGCATTTCTTATCCTAATCGTCCCTGGATGTTCTTCTCGGCCTAACTACTCTTTTTCTCAGAAACTGTTCTTACCATTCCTCTCTATTCATCGATTCTTCACCTCCTTGTCTTTAACGCCATCCACTTCCTTTATAACTTTTCTTCTTCTCGTTCTCCACTTTCCTTCAACTGCAGCGTCAATAAATGTGCAGAAAATTGCGAACTTTGTAATGGACTTTAGAATCGAATAACTCCTGACTGCTACACAGAGCATTGCCTGCGTGTGAAGTCAGAAAAGTGGCTTCTGCCTAAAGCCACGTTCTGCTCTTGGCATGGTACCAACCACTCTTCCTTGATCTCTGTGAGTCTCTCAGGTCAATTTCTTGCGCCTTATCGTCTCTTCGCAGTTCCGTTGTTTTCCCCTGTTGCCCCACTCTGCAGTCTTAATCTCAGTTTTGAGCAGTACGAACTATTAAACTCCCAATTATGAAACAGTCTCCATTGTCCTGTTTCTTCTACTCTCTATGGAGAGAATATTCTTTTTAACACCATGATATCACTCTCAATTTGTACTTGCTTTGTTGCGAAGACAAAGTTTCACGTATATATTGTGAACTTGCATTTATAACAGATAAAATTAGAGGTTTGTATATTTATATCCGTAGGCTTTAAATAGGAGACGGGAAGTTAAATGTTTTAGAGCGGAACATCAGCTTGAAGTAGTTTACTAATATTTCGTCCTCACTTTTTCCACTGTCTGTAGGTATTCATCTTACTTTATTCAACTCTAAATATAATCTGTGAAGCTGATCCCGAACCATTAAAAACTTAGTAACCATACAATGAAACAGTTAGATAAATAATATTTTGCATTTGTTTAGACAAATTATCCTAAAAAGACTCAACACCAGTGTCGCAGTTCATATTTACGTCCATGACCATCCTGAATGGGATAACCACTTGAAGCTGACCATTCACCTGCACAGTGGATAAGAAGATTAGATTTTAGGTGGATTGAATGGACACAAATTCTGAGTCTCATTATCTTTGATTTATTGTTTGTGTAAGACTCCTTTCCAAACTCGTGTAGAATCAACGATAATGAACAACTTCAACAATGTAAAATTTATAATTATAAAGAAAAAGGTTGCCTTATAGCAAGGTTTTAGATTCTATCACCACTTCCCCCCCCCTCCCAAAACCTCCTCGCCAAAACCGCGTTCATTAAACGCAGTCCAATTAGTCCAATTCGCTGTATGAGGAAATCCATGAATAATTTCTGCCGCTGTAGCTGGTCTCAGGAATCGATCAGGTGATACCTGTGAAGCAGATACTGCGCTCCAGACGTGTTTACACACTCCACTTCCTTGTACTCTGTTGGTGCTGCTCGCCTTATTTCAGTTAAGCTGCTTTATAGAGCATGTTTGTCAAAGTAGGCATTTTCTATCTGTGTTTCCTTCACAACAGGAAATAAGAACATAAACGTGTACTCATTTCGAGTACAGATGTCTTCAGAATGCCTTCTTTGAGATTCCACATACCTTATTATTGCATTTATGTTCACTTTTGCACATACAGTTCTGTTGTTGCAACTGTAATCACACTGCACAGCGCCAGATATTATTTTATATTTTATTTAATTAAATATTTACCTCATAGAAAAATGTTTCGGTTTTAAAATGTCATATACAATAATGAGGTCTGTATTTTGTCACGTTTCATTTTTCGATATGGTGATCTGCTTCCATAACTATTGATTATCTTCGGTTCAATTTAATCTGTGTAATGGGCTGATATGGAGAAACAGCAAACGCATGCAACAAAATAGAGGAATCGGAAATGCCTTCGTGTACACTTGTCTCTGTGTTATAAATATTTGCAGCTAAATAAAATTCTGACGCACGAAGCCTATTTTCAACGTTATTAAATAAAATAATTTTTAACTTTGGAATTTATACTACGATAAAAGACAGGTACAATTAAATCTTGAAGGCATATCACACCGTGGATGTAAAGTTTCTTAATACCTTAAGTACACTAAAGTGATAAAGAAAAATCTCTGATATGAAACTGGTTGAACCCAGAATCCTTTAAATCAGCGGTCCCCAACATTTTCGTTATAGTGGGTCTATTGGCTGTTTGTATCTTTGTCGAGAGTCCAGCCAAAATCTAATAATATCCTGGAAAGTGGGCGAAACTGTATTCATTTAATAAAATATTCTCGGGCAATCAGCCGCATCAATTGGTTACCGTAGTAAATCGACCACACTGGTCCCGGGCAGGTATATACACAGGCGACTTTCGAGGTATCTAGTCACACCAGAACCCTGATGATGGGGACAGTGTTGGTTCCCGAAACGTCGGTTTACTACAATAACCAGTTGACGCGTCTGATTTCCCAAGAAGATTTTATTGGTGGTACTCGCCGCGAAGATCTGAAATCCTATATGTATTTATTTATTTTAAAAGTGTAGGTCCTATTTACTTGAAAACAAAACCTGTATTTCGCCATATAACTTAGTTTAATGTAAGTACGTTGTTTGGTAGCTTTCAACCAGTTTTGATTTCAAAAACATTTCAGTATTTTATGACACTTCAGTTACTAATACCACTGTAATTTTCAAGTTGTTTTGTTAAATTCCTTATGATCTGATCAACGGAAAAATGTGTCTTTGCGCAGTAACGCGATATTAATATTATAGGCCTACGCCTACATAATTTTTGTTTAATCAAACTGTATTTTTTTGTAATTTTTCGCCCTTGCGTTTACACTATATATCAACGTTTTTAGTATCAATACCCTCCTCACTCTAACTGATTTTAAAATCATGTGGCGAGCCGCATAAATAAGTTCTGAGGGCCACGGGTTGTTAATTAAAGATTTAAATCGTGATGAAGAGTAGAATTTTAAACGTATCTGTAGGGAATAATTTTTTTGCCATGATTTCGCAGTTTGGCCTTTCCACTACGACGACATATTCAATTGATACAATAAAGTGAAAAGAGCATAAATAAATTTGTTTTAAGACTTACTAAAAATATCTCGTAATCTGGTGTAAGTAGCAGACCCTGTGAAACAGTTTTGGTGGTAAGAGATTGATGACACTAGAATCGTTTTATAGGAACGATAATTTAATCTACTTTCCTCTGTTTACATGCAGGGTAGGAATTTTTTGTATCATGCCCTTAAATGATTGTCTGTTTTCTTGTCTTCTCTTCAGTACCTACTATTAAACAGTGAACATATTAATAAACACCATTTCGATGTTCAATTACGTATTAAAAAAACTATTTTCTCGAAATAAGCAGATAGAGTAATTGTGCTTTGGCTCTGCGTATGATAGACTAATATATAATAAAGTCGGACAAAAGCTATTTGATAATTGAACTAGCAAGACATATATTAAGATAATTTGTAGGTATATGTTGACATCTTAGTCTGCAAGATCATAAGATGTTAGTAACCAGTTTACGATACTTTATGGGGTTTTAAACCTTGATTGTTTTATTTGCTGTTATTTTCTTTGCCTTAAATGCTACTTTTTTAGTTCTTACTTCACTTGCTACTCTCTTCATTCGACCTCTCTCATTCCTCTACACTTCCTTTATTGTTTAAACATTTCCAAGCTCTTTGCCTTGTTCTAGAAAGACGCTCTAAGTCGGAATCCTCATAACCGTTTCGTTAATTCAGTTCCACTGGTCTACATAGTAATTATGTTGAACATTGTAGGCTAATTAACTTACATGGCGTTTGGAAAGTTGTGCCTTTTCCTGCATTTAAGTCCCTGGTCGTCATTATAATTGCTACTAACAGAAATATTCTGTTGATGTTGTTGTAATGACAGGAGGCTACTCTTTTAGGGCAGAGAAGCCGTATATAGCGTTTCATTAACACCTATGAAGTAACTTCAAATACATAACCCTTGAAATAAACCAAACTTATGCATGGAAGTAAATCTGTAACCGACGACATATTACGTTTTACCAAAAGCCGTAAAATTATCAGAAGTTCATTTAGCCCTTTAACGAACGTGAAACTTAAAACAAGTAAAAATGTATGAATTGATACGGGACAACAGCCATATAACAAGTTATAAGTAAATTATACCCAGTTTCATAATAAATTGTCGAATAACTTGAAAAATATAACGCAAGCAGCTGGCGCCATCAGAAGTGTCTACTACAAAGTTTCACCGAGAGTCAAAGAGTTAATATTCATTAGTGTTAAATAAGGCTCTTTACTGACATATGTTTGAAATTAACTAAATCAAACCCGAATCAAAATCCACAAACGAAATATAGTGTATATCTACTGATCCAAGTTTAATCATAATAGGTCCAGTAGTTTAAATGCTCTTACTATGATAAAATTAACAGGCAGTTCCCAGTGTTTTTTACGAAACACGCCTAAAACGGCGTTTAAAGAAATATATTTTGTGTCAAGTATGTTTGCGTAATTCATAAATTTTATTTACAGTTTTCTCAATAGACTGCTTTATTTAAGAAAATACGAATCAATCCTACGTTGAATTTTATTGTTGATATCAATAATATGTTTTAACCTGCTACAAATGATCATCAAGATTAGATATGCATGTATGAAAAATTAGGAAGAACGCGTTTGAGAACTGTGCTCCGAAATGTATATGCTTTTCCGCACAAACGTCAGGGATAGGTAGTAAATCTGGTATCTCTTTTCACTCCGATCAGATTACGATGTTCAGATTGTCATCTCCAAGGGCATACTGCCATCTCTTGGCCTGTTTCGTAATTTTAGGAAGTATTAACTGCCCCCACTTATCATTTCCTGTTCCGTGAGTGGTCACAGTATGACATGAGAAAGGTATGGCGTCGGGACTCAATTGCGATATACGGGTTTTGTAACGTGCTCGTATTATTAGTTATCAATCTGTGTTTAAATCTGTCGCCAATCAGAAGAGAAGTATTTGTGTTAGTTTCAAGTGAAGTGCGAAATTTGTTACCAGGAGACGTTATTTGCAACAGTATTCAAAACATCTTGAGGTAAGTCACTTTTAACAGTTCTGTAAAGGCTGTGGTGCTATAGTGAACTGCTGCAGTGACCAAGCAACTTGTTTTCAAATCGTGATTTTATTTATGATCAATAGACTTCACACGAATAATTTTTTATCTGTTTAACCCTTGCAACCATTTCAGTACAGCGTGCCGTAACATGTTTGCTTCCATAAGCAATGTAATTGGTCAGCCTTACTTTATGTTGTCATTCGCTTGTCTACCCACAATTCACTCTGTTCTACCAAGTGGCCGGTGTGTTCCTTGTCACAATCACGTAGTTACAGTTGGCAAAAGAGTTAACACAGGGTAACTGAAAAGCGTGCTACATAACTTATTTTCAGAATTTTAAAGTCAGCAAAATCTGAAAGAACAAATATGTTCATTTTAGCAAGCCTATTTCAGAAAAGAAAACATAAACAATTGTCAGTACTTGCAACAGTGTTCTTGCGAAAACTTTTACATACTAGAGCAGGGCGCTCCTTTCGGAGCTCCTAGGGAGTGTTGGTCAAGTTTGTAAAACGTCACCAACCTTGTGTAAGAAACTAAAGTAACCGCATCGAATTGAGGGTTAAAACAATGGGAGTTGGTTGCGTTTTGAAAACTTACACGCTAAACTAACTGCCCTTCGGGGGTTAGATTAGTGTCTCAATCAAGTGTTTTAACCCTTGAGTGAGAAACTAAACTAACCCCCCTGAATGGTGGTTAAAATACTTGACGAACCTTAAATTCTTGAGTAAGACACTAAACTAACCCCCCTTCGGAAGGGTTAGTTTATGTCTCATTCAAGTGTTTTAACCCTTGAGTAAAAAACTAAACTAACCCTCACCCTCGAATTGGAGGTTAAAACACTTGATTAACTCCCCATTCGGGGTGTTGGTTGCGTTTAAAATCTTGAGTAAGACACTACACTAACCCCCTTCGGGGTGTTAATTTAGTGTCTTATTCAAGTGTTTTAACCCTTGAAGAACAGTATGACTTGTATGAATATTATTATTAGTATCAGATTACCATTTTGGTGTTGGTAACGTCTTCTTTCACTTTTCTTCATTTCTTAAATAGTCTTATGTCGCTGTTCGGAGGCGATATGGAGCAGTGATAATGCAACCGGCTTGGTACTCAGCGTTATTTGTTTACTCGGCATTGTTGTGGAACAACAATGCCGTGTATAAACAAATATAAGGTGATATTGTTGATGACGTCATTTCTTGACGACAACGACGACTAATCCTTTCGGAGCGCTTTCTGTAATCTGATATTTTACTTTTTAAGTCTCTGATCAGAGGCCAACAGTTCTTGGTTAGTCAACTAACTACTTCCAAACCCACCCTAGCAAATCTTCGTCTTAATATCGATCAAAAGTCAGTTTTCATAATTTTAGTTCTTTACGTCGCTGTTCAGAGGCCAACTGTTCTTGGTTAGTTAACTATCTACGTCCAAATCCACCCTTGCAAGTCTTCGTTTTTCTTCTGCTCTTCTGTTCTTGTTGAATAAGTTTTTCTACCTTTATTAATGTTAGTCTCCCTTCGCTTTGGTTTATTTGTTAAATAGGTCTGATATTTAAGTTTTTACATCGCTGTTCAGAGGCCAACTGTTCTTGGTCAGTCAACTTTCTACGTCCAACACCATCTTTGCAAATCTTCGGTTGTTATTTTCCCTTCTGTTCTTATTGAATAAGTTGTTCTATGTTTATCAATATAAGTCTCCCTTCCCTTTTCTTTATTTGTTAAGTAGTTCTGATATTTTACTTTTTAAGTCTCTGATCAGAGGCCAACTGTTCTTGGTTAGTCAACTTTCTACGTTCAAACCCACTCTTGAACGTCTTCGTTTGTTTTCTTCTGCTGTTCTGCTCTTGTTGAATAAGTTTTTCTACGTTTATCAATGTAAGTTTCCTTTCGCTTTTCTTTATTTGTTAGATAGGTATGATGTTTAAATTTTTACGTCGCTGTTCAGAGGCCAACAGTTCTTGGTTAGTCAACTATCTACGTCCAACCCCAACCTTGCAAGAAATTCTCCCTTCGCTTTTCTTTATTTGTTAAGTAGGTCTTATATTTTAGTTCTTTACGTCGCTGTTCAGAGGCCAACTGTTCTTGGTTAGTTAACTATCTACGTCCAAATCCACCCTTGCAAGTCTTCGTTTTTCTTCTGCTCTTCTGTTCTTGTTGAATAAGTTTTTCTACCTTTATTAATGTTAGTCTCCCTTCGCTTTGGTTTATTTGTTAAATAGGTCTGATATTTAAGTTTTTACATCGCTGTTCAGAGGCCAACTGTTCTTGGTCAGTCAACTTTCTACGTCCAACACCATCTTTGCAAATCTTCGGTTGTTATTTTCCCTTCTGTTCTTATTGAATAAGTTGTTCTATGTTTATCAATATAAGTCTCCCTTCCCTTTTCTTTATTTGTTAAGTAGTTCTGATATTTTAC
Source organism: Zootermopsis nevadensis (assembly GCF_000696155.1). Next base: position 755,935 of record NW_019059889.1, read on the forward strand.
TTTTTAAGTCTCTGATCAGAGGCCAACTGTTCTTGGTTAGTCAACTTTCTACGTTCAAACCCACTCTTGAACGTCTTCGTTTGTTTTCTTCTGCTGTTCTGCTCTTGTTGAATAAGTTTTTCTACGTTTATCAATGTAAGTTTCCTTTCGCTTTTCTTTATTTGTTAGATAGGTATGATGTTTAAATTTTTACGTCGCTGTTCAGAGGCCAACAGTTCTTGGTTAGTCAACTTTCGACGTCCAGCCCCACCCTTGCAAATCTTCGTCTTAATATCGATCAAAAGTCACTTTTCATAATACTTTCTTAATCGTAATATATCGAATGAGTATCAGTTTACCTTGTTGGATTTGTTAGAGTTGATACTTCAAATAGTTGATAACGTCTTCTTTCACTTTCCTGATGTTTTAGGCCAACTGTCAGTCAATATTCAAGAATGCGACGTGCTGCTTCTGGAGCAGAGATCATGCGACTGGCTTGATAATTTTTGTTGTGAATCATTATTTGTTTTCTCGGCATTGTTGTGTTTAACACAACAATGCCGAGTATAAACAAACATAAGTTGACATTGTTGATGACGTAATTTATTGACGCCAACGAGGAATCACAAATTTTTATAATAGACATAGAAGAAGACAAGAGAACCATATCTTTAGCGGTTGTCGAGTGAAAAATTTAATTCATAGACCTCTATTACCGGAAATGAAACGGAATTTTAAAAAGATTGTTTAGCACAGAGTGATTAGAACATGTGAGATTCAGACCAGTTTTCCTCACGTTTTGCATATTAATGGGTGTAATTAACTTATTGTATTCTGTTATTTTATTGGCGTGTTTCTGAATCCGTTTATATGTAAATCGAATGAGAATGGAGGGTAGATATACTTTTCCTATAAATTCGTCATGCACGTATACCTAAATATATTTTGAAGTAGGAATATTTAGATGGCAGGAAACGTCAGCACAATGGAGAAAATTGCTTATCCTAAAAATGATTTTAATTATTTGTGTGTATTCTTCATCTCATATTATTATAGTGATAAAATAATGGAGAATTAGATGGGAAGTACACGTAGCACGCATAGAAGTGGTGAGGATTACATACAAAATTTTACTTATACATTCTGAAGGTATGAAACCACATGGAAGAACTAGACGCAGATGGAAGGTGAATATAAAATAGCTCCTCAAGAAATGTATCAGGATACCGACTGGAATTATCTGATTGCTTGTGGCGGAACCCAGAAAATGGAGGTGGTAAGTTTCTCCAAACGCCAGTACATCTGTTAAAAATAAAGGAAATTTCATCATGGGAGTATCTGACTAGTGGCCCTTTTCATCATTACAAAAGTATGAAACTCAAAAGGAATTCTATTTAAGGTGTTTTTTTAAGAAGTTGGGGCTGAGCCGTGAAATTCTGTCAAGAGCGATAAGTCAAGCAGCAGACACAGTTAACATTAAAAGATAGCACATCAAATTACAGTTCTGACATTCCTGCGCCCGTACACTTCATCTGCATTGTCTGAAATTATTCGAAAGGAAGACAGGCAGAATCACTTTTAGTTCTTGTCAGGCCTGCCCTCTGCTTTAATTTGTTCAACGACAAACCATGGTTAATGTTTAACTATTGAAAGAGTCCATTGTGTATAACTTTTCTGTCACAGAATTTCTTTCCAGTGTCATTTCAGAGCTGGTGCGTGGAGGAAACTTATGTTTCAGCAACCACTTAAAATACGTCATAAATGACAAGCTCATCTGATCTGTAAGACATTTTATTTATCTTTCAGCAAGTGAACGTCCTTACTCATTTTCTTATTAAGTTATGAGATAGAATAAAAAGTTTGTTTCGAGAGTCATTTGTTAGTACTATTCCAGCGTTTGGGACGTATAGTATGCCGATGATAATGGTTGGAACAGCAAATAGTCGGAATTTCTGCGTAATTTGCTTTGGTTTTTACTACTAAATTTTTTGGAATTGCCTTGAAATGGGTATTATCATTACCAATTAAACTGTTTATGGCCATTCTTTTATTCTATTCTACGTCTCATAAATTCATGTGGTTTATTAATAATTACGCGTTTAGGCAGACTGATGTTTCGCAAGCAAAATTCAGCGGCCATTTCTCACAAATGTCTCTCCTGATTCTCACTAGATGGCTCTAGCAGACATATCGGGATTGAGTAGAAATTGTGAAGAGGCAGTGGGCTTGTCAGTCACTACTCAAATGCACTGTACAAGACAAATAAGGATAAGTTGTCTTGAGCAACTGTCCCATTCCTTGAAGTGGAAGCGAATGAATGTTTATGCAGATTGGTCATGAGGCTGGTCTGTCCCTGTAATACGGTAAAACCTGTACATTGACATCCGTCATTCTCGTGTGAAAAATGTTACTGAGCCTTTCCCACTAACATTCAGTACATTTTTGTAGGTTACGTCCATTTTTTGGAGTGCGGTAGATTAATGAAAGAACTGGAAGCATTTTAAAAGGGTGCACGATATTTTATAGTACATGCTATCGCTTTTATATCAGCATATATAAGGCAATTTTTTTATATTAATGTAATGGAAAGCTATTAGCTGATATGTGTCCTTTTGCCAGTTTTTTGAATTAGGGTTGAAATAAACTTCTAGTGGTACCCTCTGCTAGACAAAAAATGAAACATGTAAACGAAAACATTAAAACTTATGCTATCAATACTATCACTGAAAATTTTAACTGATGGCCGCTAAACGTTATATTAGCTGCAAAACTTTCCTATAAAATTGTATTTTTGCGCATTTCACTTTATGGCTTTCCACTACAGGTTTGTGAACTGATAATTTCACCATTTAACCTCATAAATTCGGCTTCTATATCCTTTATAGTAACTGGAATATTGCACGTTCTTTATAAAGGCCTGTGGGCTTGCGGGTTTGAGACCTGGTCTCGTACGTTTGAGAATGATGTGTTGAGCAGGGTATTGAGATAATGATGAAGGATGGAGCACAGGAGTAGAGAAAATTATCTAACAAGGGGTTTAAACATTTTCACTCTTCGCCTAATACCGATAGATTATTACGTTATGGATGAGAGGGTGCGGAACATGTTGGATTCCTTATTGGAACAGATCACGTGTGAATTATGCCTAGATGTGAGCAGGTTAAAACATAATTTAAGGAAGTTGTAAGGACAAAAACTGGATTGGACTATCGGAGTATATTTTCTAAATTAAAAACCTATATAACCATGGTGATGAATCTTGGCTTCCATAAAGCAGGATGAATAGCATAAGAATTGCTTAAAGAAGACTGTTGTGGAGTTAGTTTACTTGAGTATTCAACCTGGCGGATTGGTCCAGAATTGATTGCTCAAACTATGAGCTATGAGTTTCCCCCCCCCCCCCCCAAGCGCCTACATCGCGTATAGCTGGTCAACTTTGCTTTTTTGCGTTGTTTGGAACCGTATTCTTTTCAACATTTAATCAGAGCTGTAGATTGGTTTTTTTAGATGTTTAATCTTTTCCAACAAAATCAAATTAAACTTTGCGTTATAGAAAACAGTGGGTTGAGAATGCAGTTAGAATGTAGGACACATGAAATGCATACAGAATTTTGGTACGCCTTTTTAAAAACGGACAATTGGAAGACGGGGAAGGAGACGGGTCTTATGGAATTAGGTTTTGAGGACCGAAGTGAATGAAAGTGGCTCAGGAGTTCTCCATAGACGGGGGCTTTGTTATTAGCAGTATTGAATCTATGGGTTTCCACCAGAGCGTGCCCTACATGAGGCAGACTGTCACAGATTTATTTACTTTTTACACCGGATATTTTTCGTCCTTGTTACATTCGTCTACCCACCCCTCACCCCCACTCCCACCCGGAATGTAGTATCAACGAGGGAACCTATAAATGTGAGCGAAACCACTTCGTTTTATTTATTTTAAACCTCTGTCCTTGGCGCAGAAGGGATGGCTTTTCCCATATTTTGTTCACACAGACCGTTTTCTTCAGACACTAAAGCGTTTTTCTGCCTCAGTTTATCAATTTGTTGCTTTTTCTTCTTTAGCAATATAAGCTATATAAGTTATAATCAGACGCCGTCATTTGTTGTTCTTAACCCCGTGAAGTCGAGTGAGAGAGAGAGTGAGAGAGGATAGTTGAGGAGTTGAAGCCAATAGAATAGTATGGGGTAGAAATAAGAAACTATATTTTTGGGGATAGAGAGAGCATCTTATTGTTTGTTCTTCTGGTCAGTATTGAATGAGAGCGAAGACGTTGAAACGAAAGGATGAAAGAGGAGGCAAAATTTTGATTTTTTAATGCTAAATTTATAATTTTGAAAGGTCAAGTAATTTTGTGGCCTCCACGGTAAGGAGGTGAATTGTTATTAATTTAAATCAAGAGGGCTGATTGAGAACCGTGCAGTAGCAGCTTGGAGCTTAGGAACCATTTCAGAATTTGTTTGAAAACAGAGGAAAACCGAAAGAAAGTAAAAGAAACCTGTGTGAAATGGCCGGTCTCAGGATACATACTGAATTCTAGACAGTTGTCCGGCAAACAAATGAATATGGCAGGCCCGTACATTCTAGCAACTTGGGTGCCATAGGCTTAACTGATAATTTTAGTACATTTTATGCAACAATTCAGTACAGTACAATACAAAACAATAAGATGCAGCTTATCCGTGTCTCTTGAAGCCGAAGATCCGCTAAATAATGTTTATTAATTCAGTCCGTAAAGAGACAATACGAAAATCAGTTTTTTAATGCTGTTTAAGGAAATAATCGCTGTTTACACCGAGAATCATATGAATCCCATAAATGTGTTTCGATAAATAATTTCGAAAATATCTTCCTTCCGTCTGTCTCCAAGTAACATCACCCAACTAGAAAGAAAGTAAAGCAGTCTCGCTACACGCAATGTAGGTCGCTTGTGGGTAGAGGTGCGTGTTAACACGTTGGCTCCCATGGGAGCCACTGGTGGGTCACATGAGAATTGGTTTTAGTACCGCGAGAGTCGCCAATGGGTCACAGTACTGTATCGATTATTGGAGACTCAGTGTTCATCGTGTGAAATGTTGAATTTCTAATATAATAGCTGGGACAAGAAAGAAACGCGATGCGTGTGAGTGCTACGACTGCCAGGCGGTTCCTACCGTAAGAGTTCTTTTCCTTACCGGTGCATGGTGAGGGTCACCGGTGAGTCACGATGCGAAATTTATGCCCACAAAAATTACTTGCGAGCCGGCGAGTTAAGGCAGGGAATTCATGTTTAGTTGCATAACTTTCAGTTACTCAAGGTAGGTTGTGCCATTGGTTAATGCCGTTTAATATTTATATGAAGTACAGCCTTTTTATAAACATCGTGAAGGCCCATACTATTTTTTTAAGTAAGTAGGCACAGTGAAATCCTAAGGAACAAAATTAAATTTGGCCACACTTTCATTATTCACATACGTACGCTAAATTGTGTTGGTATTGTATAGTTTTATGCGAAGAATTAATGCACCAATCTTTTTTTTTTTTGTATTTTAAAGCATAGGAATTTAAGAAACATGACTTCTCTTTGGGTTTACCTCAAACAACACAATCTTCCTTCTTTCTTGAAGTTTGCCGATAATACAACTTGCAGCCTGGAGGCGGAAAATTTTCCACATGACTTTCCACTTCCCGCTTTCAACATCGGTTATAGAATACCTAACCCATCAGAATTAACTGGACTGATCTTTGATGTTTGGGATATAATTAAAGTCAGGGTATGGTACTGAACATCTCTTACACAGACAGTTGAAGTTAGTGTAGTACCTTAGTTACGGAATGTCAGAATTCTCTAAGGTTAACTAAGGAAACCAATTTTGTAATGGCCTTGTTTCATACAAGTAAATGATGATTTATCACTTCGCTTATACACTGTTAGAACTATAACTGGCTCCATGTGGGCGTTTGGGGATCCACTCAGTGTAACTAACTTGCTATCAGCTCTTGTGTAACAATAAGCTTTGTTCCTATTAACAGTCTCCCACAGGTGTGAAGTCAGGTTCTCACGGCAGCGAATATAAAGATGGCTGTCTTCTGGATTGTTGCACCATATATGCTAGTAGAAATATATAAATGTTTCAAATGTTCTTGCAGCGTTCATTATCAGGTCGATGATTTAGTCTTCTTTACTTGTCGACCTGATGATGGACGCAGCAAGTACTTCTGAGACGTCGGCAAACTTTCCCAGACTAGACGCCTCAGTATCCCAGAAGACAGCCATTTAAATGTCACACATGTTCAGTTTAAGAATAAGTTGTATTTTTAAACTCATCTCAGCTGAAATAAAATATTTCAGGCAAATAAAAATGTCACTTAGAATGAATCAAACTATACAACATTTTAAGTAGGTCTGCCGTTCCGAGCCTTATCCAATTATGTGTCCTGGTTTTGGCGTTTTAGTTGCTGACGGAGACGACAGTAATTGTGCCTATAGTTTAAAATAATCT
>NW_019059889.1:762411-795328 GCF_000696155.1 Zootermopsis nevadensis
CATTATTCATCTAAATTTCGTTAGTCGCATACCTCGTAGTCTCGTTTACGCACATCGGCGTTTGCGAGAAAAGACGTTGATCTGGAAGTGGATGACCTTGATTATGGGCAGAGAAGGGATTTCCGCTTACACTGGCAGATTTGAAATATATATATCGACGCCATGAATAAACCCCTACCATAGCGTAACAGAGCGTGACAAGTGCAAAATCGTGTACGGAAATAATCTCCGCAGACCAACAACAACAACACAAGGAAATGGAGCCTGACTTCTCTAGCAACGAAACATCACTGGACATATCCACAGTAACAGTAGCTTGTTACAGAGCTGCTCAAATCGAATGACTTCAGTGGCACAACCGGAAGCCCTCTAAGAATGCGGATGCTATATATAAATTGAGACTTTTTATATACGCCACTGTATCTCCTGAATACATTCCAAGAATTCAATTTTTCTCTGGAGGGATATCATAAAAAATATGAAGCGATGGAAAGCAGTCTTCAGGATTGTGTCATAAAGAGTCGCTGAGCTTCGATCATTTTACAAAGCCTTTCTGTAGAGTTCAAGTTGTTATGAGGTACAGTTTATCCCAAAATTTGCCTCAACTAATATTGACTTACACAACGAAGTCTTCGTTACAGTTATGGGTACAGACAGTTAGGCTAAGTTTCTGATAGGTAATTTATGTTATTATTCTGCTGCAAGCAGTTTAAAAAAGGAAACATTTTTATAATAGTTTAATAGACGATTTTTTATCATCGCGTTAAATTCAATAGCGTCGAATTATAATATTGTTATGTACAGTGAGTTGGAAGTATATAAAAGAAACCTTGTTTAACTTACAGCCTCCAAAATATCGAAGATGGATCTAGAATAAACACAAATAACCTCAATCAAAGTTTTCAGCTTCCCAGCCGAAATTTGAACGGGATACCATCAAAATTTAAGGTTAGATTTCGAATCACTACACTGCAACATTCAGTGAACTGCATTGCATTGTACTGAACAGCGTAATATTACTTAAATTTCAAAACGCCTTCAGTAAGAATTCACTATTTCAGTTGACGTAAAGGAATACTTAAGAACCATCCGCTATACTAAAGTTTTAGTGTAGATGATGGTTTCTTGGTTGTAAAGACGGCGAGAATGACTAAACCACTTATACCCGTCTATACCAGTGTTATAAAAGCCGTACGTAACACGAATTTCCATTTATGTAATGGCTTACAATTTTGGCATAGGTATAACTTTTAAATTTAAGTTTTAAAGCAAAGTGAAACTGTTGTATGGGGTTTTATATAGCAAGCCTTTGTTTTTGAAAGATGTATCAAGTTAGACGTATTCTAGATCGAAAGAAGCCGAGCCCAAAGGAATGTTTAAGAAATAACCAACAATCCCATCAGAAACATGGAACAAAATCCACGGCGCACAAAGAATATTCATTACCTTTTTAATAAAATCCTGCCATTTGCCCTATCCTGAGATAATTCAGTTCGATCAATATATCCTCACATCTTATTTATGTAAGTCAAATGTTAATGCATATAATACTATTGTGCTATATGAGATTTTACTCGACAACAAAGTATTAAGTGAACTGTATCAATATTCTACACATGCAGACACAGAAGCGTATATACCAGTTTACTGCCAATAATATGTATGGCTTATCCCCTTGGTGGCTATAGTAACCACTTCAACCCAGGGAAAATAGGAAGTAACACCAAACATAATAGGAGACTACAATTTGTAGTTATGAAACCTTATTACTACGCGATTTATTAGTGACTTAACATCATTATTGGTTTTGAGTATATAGATTTTTTATATAAATATATATGTATTTACAAAAGGAGCTTAGCTGACATTTTTCGTTTTCGTATATTTTTTCAGCTTGTCTGTTAAAGATATTTTGTATCTGTTATTTACGTAAGGTTTCTTTCTTTACAATCTAAGTTTCATATAGTGTGAATTTGGCTAAGTTTGCTGATTCATTTTACTTAATATGTGCTAATATCGTTGTTAAGTGAGGTTATTAATTTGAGATCCGAATGTTATTGTGACGTCTGTGATCATTGTAAACGCGCGAGATGCAGAACGAAATGTTCAACTTATGGTTGAATAAAGAACAGATGAAGGTCAGATGACTGAAATGTGTCTGCAGAGAAAGTTACGTAATGTGTACAGCAGATGAGATTTTAAGATATGCTAAAATTTTAAAAACTATATTATTATGAAACTGACGATAAAAAATAAAATACTGTATCGTTGTCCCAGTTCTGTTTACCCATCTCTTGTAATGCACAACAGGGCAGGTCCTCTTAACACTTTGAATCATGAAGTTTGTCTAAATACTAATTAAAAATATATTTCCTTTCTCAAAGAAAGCACGACGCATCTGCATTACAATTACCATTTGGTTGAAACTGTTTAAGAAATTAGTCCCCGATTATTCTGAGAAACACAAGAGACTAATTAATGCTCTCTGTAGGCAAAATTTTGGGTTGTCGAATGCCAAATCAGGTGGTACGTATAGTTATAACTTCGCCTTAGAGAAATAACTCCTGATACTAGGTTCGAACGGAAAATCACAATACCTTCATCACTCCACCACAAGGAGCAGATATTCTGTGTTTCCATAACAAAGTAATTGTATACGTACATTGTTTTGAAAGCTTCTATCCCACCTGCAGGCAAACTAGAACTGCACAAATGCAAAAGCGACAACTATTCGGTTGAATTATAGTTCCTTGGCTGTACATTGAATACGAACACGTTAGAGAAATGTTGGAAAAAATTTATTCATCGCTTTCATATGATAAAATAATGCACTTTAAAATGAAATGTTATGCCATTTCAGTGATACTGTGTCTGGGTGTGGTTTATTGCTTGTCTTTTTACTATAGTTCCGGAGCCATGTCCTTTATTGTCAGAAATATTTTATACTCGCCATGTCATAAAACTACTGAAACTACGAGGGGCTTCTCTTCAGATTCAGTTGAGTTCTACGATGTCATTGAAAAAGACACCGACGCCACGATTTGAAGTCTGTCTGTCAACTAACTTTGTGATACAGGGTGTTTAAAGTGGCACATATTTATGCAACCGATCAAGAAATTTCTTATTTTTACAGGAGTCAAAGGTTAACTACATTTGTAATAGAACCCTGACATACGCCCCTACTCTGAACAGCTTAATCTAATCCTCATCACCACAATATATATTTTTGAGATCCACTTTATTACCACCTTCCCATTTCGGAAGAGTTCTCTTCCCTTCAGTTTTTTAACAAAATTCTTTCCACATAATTCTAGTATTTCCAATGCGTGCTACGTATCCTGTTTATCACAACCCACTTTGTTTGCTATTATAAGATTTGGTGAAGGGTATAAATTGTAGTAGTCTGGACGAATTTGTGCGTTCCACGTCCTTTTAAAGTAAGCGGCCCCCCTTGGAGGGGGTAGAGGGATTGAGAGGAGGTTTAGCAAAGAAGGAAGCATGTAGCCCTGCTGTAAAGTAAAAAGTAAAGCTGTCCCACTATACGCCATGAAGGCACTTTGGTGGGGGGGGGGGGAAGGAGAGACCTCGGCACTAGATGGGGTGAGCGGTCAGCGTCATGCCCTGGCCACGCTTTACCCCAGGGAAGGAATCCCGTTACCCATTGAATAGGCGGCTGGGTGGGCACCAGAGCCAGTCTGGAAGCAGAGACTAGAGGAAAGATCCTCTGCCTCCGTCGGGAATCGAACACCGGTCGTCCAGTTCGTAGCCAGTTCCGTACTATAAATATTATTTACGCCCGGCAGTGTTTTGTGTCTCGCTGTCTCAGCTTCTATGTCGAAAATGCCGTTTGTTTCCGTGGGACATGACTTTGTTTCCCTTGTACCGGAAAGCTAGTTACGCAGATGTTTGGTTCCGAGCGCTGTATATAGCTATTCATCATGCAGTATTTCCGAGTTTTATTCTATTCCCACCCTTAAGGAACCAGATAGCCTCCATAACGCCCCGTTCTTGAACACTTCCAGTCTTCTTGACACAGAGTATATAAATTTTTCCTTAGAACTTTATCATCTATCGTCTCATTTTATAATTATTTTGAATGTTATACATCGCTTTGGCGTTCTTATTTATTTAAACCAAGATGTTTCGGAGATTGGTTCTATTTGTCAGATCAGCGGGGAGGGGGGGACAAAGCCTTTTTCTGTTGGTAATCTTTGTAGAGATAATCTCGGTGTTGAAAAGTAGCAGATAGATTGTAGACCGGCGCGTCTCAGGGGATTTATTACTATAATTCGTTAATAATAACATTTCTCCCATATCATCCTGCAAAGGTAATATACAATCCAGCATGTGCTGTAAACTACATTATTCAATTTACGTGTTCTCAGTCCTCGTTGAGCATCTCGAATTCACAGTTCATAATCACTCTCAGCATTAATTCGACCCTAAATAATCCCTGCAGTAGACGGTCACTGAACAGACTGCGAATTAACAGCTGCAGTAATTGTGCATTTCCATTATCGTGACCGCTATGGTTTTGTGTTGTAAGTGTGGCACGAAAAGTCACCAACTATTGTCGAGTAAATTGTTTATCACATTGATAACACGTCATATTGTTCGGAAGGTAATTAGTTAGATTCTCGCCTGCAGTAGCGGTTATTATAAATTATAAGTTTCAAGGTCAATTGAGACTGTGTTACGTATTTTAGTATGCTATGACCGCCTTCCTTTTTTTCCCACCTGCCTAACAATAAGTTCTCGCTCAAAGGTGCAGATGAGGACTTTTGAAATGTAACCGTAATTAAATTGGGCACAATAAGACAAAAAATCAGTTGCCGGTCTACACTCAGGCCTAATATATTTCCTCCATTATTCGTAAATAATCTTATAGAAAAAGTTTAATTTTCTGAAAACAATAATTTTGAAAGGATAGTGTCTTGTGACGGACATTTGCATTGCAGTACAAGTTTCATATTGTTTTTCAAACTGGCTTGTAGATAAACTTGCAGAGATGTAACGTACAATGAAAATTGTATTCTCTGAAGTATTTTGAAATTAGATATAAATGTATGTTGGTCGTTTAGTTAAATTGTATCGATATATCTGTATCTATAAAGAAATATTACCAATGCGAAATTGTACGTTGAAGCAAAACAAGGCATACTGAACTGAATAACCGATAGACTAAAGGAAAACTAAATTATTTTGCAGCTCGGCTTAATTTGACTGCGTCCTATTTTATACTGGTTTCGTATAAATATTGTTTGAGCCATTAGAAAGACATTAACCTTTCGCTTAATAAAATAAGAGAGTAATATATTATGATTTGTAATAATGAAATTTATGTGGATTTGTAATCCTGATGTGGAATTGATGTTAACATTGAATGTGCTATTACGTTGCGTTTACACTTTGGGTTGTTACGAATTCTATATATCATCATATAGAATGAATTATCAGTGCGTTAGGATTTTTTTGTTATGTAGTCCTGCACAAAAGAAGAACGCTACCCGTCCTTACTTGAAAACACCAGTATTTATTCGTTCGTGTTGTTTCTTTGTTCGTTTGTTTCATTTTTAATTCACTTTGTGCATTGTTAAATGATACAGCTAACCGACGATCTGAAACAAGGAAAGAAGATGAAGTTCCAGGAATTAAAACGAAAAGCTGAGAATAAGGAAAACTGGAGAGCTCTTTTTGGGCAGAGCAATGGACCTGTCGTCAGACAGAACACTGAATAATAATTGTTAAATACTTTCATTTCTGAAAGTGACTTTACTCCATTATAATGTTTTTGCAACGGCTGTGTGCAATTAAACTAGCAACTGGCTCTTAGTCGAATAATGCACAGCGTACATTGCAGCAGTGTTATATTTCCTTACCAAACGTTTTAAATAAGACCAGCACAATAAATAGACTTTAGTAAATTGTGTGGGGCTGCATGATAAATTCGAAGGCACTGAACATCCATACTGTTTTGTGAAATATTGCTTTGTAATTATTATTGTACATTACAGTAACATTTTCACTGTATTTGACACACCAAGCCTGAAACAAATGGTCGCTTGATTTGTTTACAAAACTCCGAATTGGAAATAATAATCCAAACATAATCTACAGAGTAAACTAATAAGAATGGCGGTTTGCGATTGTATCGGGATAAAACATAAACTTAATCTGTTATTAGTTAATAGCAAATAGCAAAACTAAACAATATGTGTAGTAAATTGAACACCACACACAAAAGATAATCTGCCCAGTACTTATGAAGTCAATTCCCTTTAGTTCTATAAACGATTTGTGGTCACTGTTTACGTCACAGAATAAATATAAGTTTGCATTTAATGTCGGCTAGTATCGAGTTTTAGACATCAACAGAAGACAGAGATCCAGAAAGAGAAATTTCATTCAAATCTTCAAATATAGTTTTACCACGTTTATGGACTATTGCCCTTTTTGTTGGGGCATGCAGTTATGTATACGGCTTAACTTTTTCAACAGAAAAGTTTGTTGTCTGTGAATTCTTTAAGTTGAATTTACCATTTTTTGGTACGGTACCGCTTTTGACTGTGTACAAGATGTGTAATGTATGTATGACTTGAGACATTCTCACGAGGAGGGTTAGTTTAATTACTCAGTTTGCCATTTTAACAATACAGTTACCAGAATAATAGCTTTAACACGAAATTTTATGCAAAGAAAATAAATATTTTGTGTCTATTCCTGTAATAAGCTTGTAAAGATAAAATGTTTTACTGAAGAAGCACGAAGCAAAATGTGTTAGAGCAGTTGACATTTTTACAGTAGAAGCACTTGTACTTGTGGTAAATTGTATTATTTCTACGACGACGTTATAATGAGATTTCTTCAAGGGGGTCTTCGACGATGTAAACTGAATTGTCAGCACAGACTGAAGAAACATTTTGTAATATAAGATCCGACAAAAGAACTCCTGTACATCACATGGTGTTTTCAAGATCAACTTTTGTCGCCAACTAAATTTGAAACATAGGCTTCAATAGGTTCATCTAATTCTGTGTATTATTTGAACTGAAAAGTTCACACATCACTGATGTTTATTGTGATGCATGGCGTTTTAAGTGTGACACCACAAAACTGCATGGAAATATTACGAATAATAAGATGTTAAATATGAGTATATTAGAAAAATGCCATGTGTAATGTATTCGGTTTCACTGGTGTCCCTGTAACTAGGTTAAATTCCTAATTATACAGTTATCGAGTCATGTTTAAACACGCGTCCACACCACCAAGTATATGTGTCAAATAATTACGACCAGAGCAACTGCAGCTGAAGCATTATTTATGTCTGATTAATTTGTTGTGAGAACGGAGGATTAATTTGTGTACAGAAATATTTTAGTATGTTGTCTTATACTAATCAAATAGGGATGTTTGGACAGTATGCAGTCTATTATTTGAGGTCCTATTACGGAAAATAGTTGTAGTTCTTTGCTTAAGAATACGATATACCATGATAATTAGGCAGACAGAGGCATATGGAATACAAGAAAAAGAATATTGCAGCAAAAGTCACGAAAAGCTAGAGATAAGTGGGTGTGTATTCAAATGTATTCTAGATGAAAAGGTAAAGATTAAAAATAGAAGTAACTTGCGATAAAGTCTTGGGTCTGGATAGGACATTTTTAATGTCCCATAGCAATATGGATGTTCTTATTCTTGGAACTTTTTGACTTCAGTAGTTAGACTGTATCCGTACTTTTTGAATCGATCATTCCATCCTACTTCCTGATTCCTTCTATTGTTTCATAAATTATTTGTTATCACTAAGTGCTTTGGTCACAATCTTCTACGTGTTCTGTCTAGTATCTAGTAAGTAACATGCACAGCTGTCTCTGCAGCAAAATATCTGCAACTCCTTGTTTCAATTTGAGGTCCATCTGTGTGTATCCGAAGTTACGTCAACTTACATATTCACTGCTACACGTGGGCATTATATTTTTGGGTGACATCATGCTTAAGAAATGAAATGCATAACAGAAGTAACAATTTATCCTCTAAATATGTGTTAATGTGTAGAAATATTTGGCGAGTATCGTTTTCGGTATTGTCTTTGGCTTATACATTCCTGCCTGCTGATAAGTCTCTATAACGGCGTAACAACATTGCGTGTTCTGACAAGTAAACAATACCATACTGTTTTATCATTTAAGCTAAATGAATTGTGTTTGTGACATTGGTTTCTCTTTCTCTGTCTGTTAAATAGCGAGATATCGTTTTAATAGGCCTACACTTTGTTGATAATCTGAATTGAACATATATATATGTATAAAACACAATCTTGTTGTGGAAGCCTAATAAATTAAGGGCGTGGGTTTTGGAAACAAGAAACGCACTTCTCTACTCCTACTAGTTGTGTTAAATTGGAATTCCTATCTCGAACTTAACAGCTTAAGACGAGCTTCAGAACTTTGCACACGCGTAGGCATCACTTATCTGTGATGTAGAACCTTAGCTCTGAATTATCCTGGCAGGCCATACGTGACATTACGTTAGTGTAGTTTGTTAGAGGTACAGGAGTTCAAGATGTGGGCGTATTATATAATCACATCAGTAGGCTACTTCTAAATTATCGAAATAAATGTAGTGATAAATAGAAGCATAATTTATTTTACGTAACAATTTTTATAGCGAAACGTTTTAGATACTTCTTTATCTAAGCTTATGACATAATGGAAACAGTCTTCATGTAATTCTCGCTCTGTAATTCATTGGACCGATAAGAACAGAAGTTAGATTAGGAAGACTTCCAGGTTGTAGCGCCGTGTAGTCTAGTAGAAGTTTACCGACTTTCAGAGGTGCTTGCTGTCTCCATCATTAGGGTGACGAATGTCACTGCGCTGCAAGCCAGAAGACAGCCATCTTCGGACTCACTGCCGTGAGAATCTAAAATCCTAAAAAGGTGGATTATAACCATTACTATTTTTGCAGAACGCCTGTATCAAATTCCATTGAAATCCTTCGAGTAGTGAGATAAAAAATGAGAACGGACAGAGCAAATCTCCTCACGTATTTATTTCGTTCGCTGCCTCAAACATACGTATAAAACAGTATTTTAATACATTACTCAGGACTCGTGGAAACGTTCTACTTTTATTCCATTGTCTTCCCGTCTATATAGTTTCTAGGATTAAATTCACGTGAACACGTTTTAAAGATCTGCGTGTCCAATATTACATGGTATTATTACAATATTATTTACTTATGTTTATGTAATAAGCGTGCAAATTAAATATTTTCCTTTTAGTTTTTTAGTTTAGTTTTTCCGTTACATAGCAGATTAGATAATAAATAATTTACCAAGCACGTTTTTTTTAATATACTTTCTGAACAGGCTCTTAAGAATAAAAATTCTTACACATAACCATTTCCTCTTCAATTTAGCGTAAAGCATGACAAACACAAACACACATTTTTCTATAGACTGTACTCTACTTCTTGGGCTTTCTCTGAAATTTTTTTAACATACCTGTGTGTTTAGCGTAAAGTATGACATAAAAATCTGAAGCGTTCCAGACACTATACTACATTTTTCATTTTCATCCGCGCCAGTATGAAAATTTTACGTTTGTAAATAAATTTTAAACTGTGATTGAAGTTTTGAAATTGGCACAGCGAAATGACGATTCTTTCTTTCTCTCTCTCTCTCTCTTATACACACACACACACATACACACACACACACACACTTCTGAACACGTTGTATTTATAAGTAGGCCAAACCTATTAAGTACAGAATGGTTCTGAACTTACGCAACCCATATTAAAATATTTATTGATGGTTGCAGTTTAATCCATTTCGATTGGATTAATAAACACACAGTTCAGCTGTGACTATACAAGAGCCACACAGGTCACATCATTTTGTAACCTGTTCGCATCAGTCCTTGATTCGTCCTTCAATAGTCGAAATACAAGAATGTCTTTTTAATTTGCCGAAATGAATTTAGGGACACATTTCCTGATTCTCCTGCGCCAAACAAATGGGTAATGTCTCATCTGGTGAACTGTTTCTGTGCACGACAAAAATCTTTTCGGTCGACCTCCGAGTTTCAGTGACGATAGTGTGGACGATATCCGTCAGACTTTGTTACGCTGTCCATGAACGTCACTGAGAAAATTTTCTTTTATAAATGCTTTGTCTTACGAAGTGTACAAATACAGCATGTGCCAGAAATATGTTGCGTGATTTTTCGAACACTCTTTGTATTGGCATTCTATTTCGGACTAATTTAGCTGTTTTTATGGAGTCCTTTGAAAATGTTTGACCATCTGGATTTGCTTTAACACAGTTTGTACACATTGGTAATAATCGAGGGATTTAGTGGAATAATTTCATTTAATTCATTTTATGTTATTGTGAATTTATGTAATGAAATTTACTTCTGTCTGCACTATAAAGTGTTTTCAGTTAAAGTCACAAAATCATTGTTTAAAGTATAAAGTGGATTATTACATTAAAATATGTTTTATTGAAATAAAGTACATATCAACATTAAAAGATCCTCGATGTCTGAAGTATTCTGATGATGGAGCGTTATAATATGTAAAATTGTTCCTTTGAACTTTGTCCATCTACTGAATTATATATAATGTTATAAAACTAAAATGTTTCGGAAGATGAATTACACTTCCGTCTTCAGATAAAAGGGAGAATAATACATTACCTTAGCCAGGAGGCCCAACAAATAGGTTTTCTGTGTTCTTAGCCATTTTTACCTAAAAACGGAAGCAGAGGCTAGCTTCCGGAACGCTGTCTTTTTATATGTTACAATTTAGACGTTGTACAAGGTGCAAAAGAACAGTTTTACAAAATAATTCCCATACACGTAACTGCCATATGTGGGAAGTATTTTTTCTCTTGTTGAGAAATTCGGTAGGTAATCTTTTAACTGTGAGATGTGTGTGAATACGCCCGATGAAGTACGACCTGATGGATCTCTGGGCGTTAGGATTAGGTGGTAAATATAGTATCAATGCAAATATTGTCGGATCTCAAATTCTTGTTTTTAGATATAACGAAATGCAGATTGGTCTGTGCCGTGAAAGAAAATTATTGGCCAACCCTGTTACATCAAAGTTGTCTCCCCCATGACACCAAGCATTGCGTTGTATATGTCAATACTTGTACTTCGTATACGGAAGCAAATCACAATCCTTGCATAGATCATGGGCACGTATTTTGTGTTCCTGTCAGACTGTCGAGGAAAATTCTGAAACAGTACTTTACAATAGACCACGACATTTGCTTGTTCATACTTCCTTATTCATAAATCTCAAGCCATCCTAGCGTTTGACGTTGCATAAAGTGCGCTGTTTTTAACACTCTGCAAACTAAAGGAAGCGGCCGCCAAACACAGAATGTGAGACGGGCGGATGTGTGTGAGTCGGGTAGTAGCGTCGGCGAGGGATCGATATACCAGCAGCGGGCCGGGCGGGCGGGAGGCTGCTCCACAGCGCTCTGCTGTCACCGCGCGGTCGCTACTGTTCATTCGTACCTCCGCCGTGTTCCATGTCGCTCGCGAGTAATAATCCGCCGCGAGACTGCCCCTGATCCAGTGACCAACAGCCGGCTGACACCCTCTTCGATCTCGTGTAACCATCGCTCTGATCGCAGGTGTACAGTGAAACCGGCGAAATCCTGTTCTTGACCAAGTGTGAAAAAATGGTTATTGTATCAGAAACTCGTTGGATCGAAAACTTTTACTACAGCAACAGTTTCTGTAATTATTTAGTTTAAAATGGAATATTCTAGGAAAGAGACAAAAGAGATCGCATATCATGTGACGTCACAGAGATCAAGACAATCTGCGGTAAGTACCAAGCAAGGTCAAGGTCATTCAAACCTATACGCGTGTTAAGGGATATTGATAGAAATTTTATGTAAAACTTATTAATCTTTCTAAATATATGTGAGTGAAATTTTAACAGTTAAAATCGACAGGAGTTTGGAAGACTGAAGTTTGTTAATAACATACAAGAAATATTGACGTCACAACATAAATAATAAAACTTCTTGTGCTGTTTCATATGCTCTAGAGCGAATTTAGGAACCGGAGAGTTATTATAATGAACCTGTTAACACGATAAATTGTTTCGCGTCATTATCGTCTGCACAACTGTAGTAAGAATACGCATCCTGTTTCTGCACGCCGTCAAGACGTGATGTTTTGTTGGCTTCACGCTAGGTCTGGCCTGAGTCGATACTCATTGATGCTCCCGCGTTTGCGGTGTCTTATTGCCAGTTCTCTAAGCCGGAAACTGTTGAATCTGTTTCTGTTATTGTTACGATGGCATGGCACTGTGACTGCGGAACTGCTGTCGCTGACGGGCCCATCGTTCATTCCCCCAACTGATAAATGCGAGCGAATAATATTGACAGAGCAAAACCGAAGGACTCGGAGAAAACCCTGTCCCAGGTTCACTTTGTCCTCCACAAATTACACGTACACTGTTCTTGGAGCGAACCCAGGCTTATGCTATAGGAAGTTGCACTCACGCTAAAACAAGTCCAAATTGAGTTAATTACAGATGAAAATTAATTATCGACAGAAGTTTTTGGTGGTTTTGGCGTTTTATAATCGACCGTGTTAGTGCACGTATAATGCATGACTGTCCATGTTCTGAATAATGACGATAGATAGCGCAATATCCATATGAAGTTGAAGCTCATCTAAGAAGATAATTATGAAGTATTTAGTGTGTACCTTAAAAAAACAGTACTTCTGTGTTATAGAAACCAATAGGGTAACGGTGTGTAAAGAAATTATCGCATTTAGTCATGGGATTAATAGAAAACCCATGAATATAAAATGTAGATTGTTAAAGCAGATGACACATACAGTTAACGATGTATTTAAATGGGTTTTTTATTTTACAAATGCTATTAACGTTAGACAGGTTTTAGAAGTACTTCTGATATGGGTGACGAAAACAATGAAACAATGTAATATTATATATATATATATATATTATATTTCATAGTCGAAATGTATGGGAAAGGAATACATGAGAAAAGACGGAAGGAGATGAAGGCAAGAAGGGGATAAAGGAGCAACGGATGAAGATACAAAATAATGCATTCTCCGCTGAATTTTAGCTGACCTACATGCGAATTATAATAGCCGTGATTTCTAAAGTCTTTTGAAATTATGCGTTCCTTCCATAAGTTACATAATGAGGAGATAGTCTGTGTAGATCGGCCAGTGCTTCAGCTTTTGGTTCAGTTTGGCATTCAGGTGTGCAGATGAATTTAATTTGAATGCATGCTCGTAAACTGTGCTGAATACATTTT
This sequence comes from Zootermopsis nevadensis, assembly GCF_000696155.1. Next base: position 775,745 of record NW_019059889.1, read on the forward strand.
AAAGATTTCTAAGAAACGGCTCTCCGTACCAAGTATGAGCGCCTGACGAAATGTAAACCTCATTAAGCTTTATAACGTTCGTTTTAACACTTTATAATATTATGTATGTTTGATTAAGTGCATGGAAGAAATCGCATATACCTCTATGAAACGTTCATCCATAGAGTTTATGGCTATTGAATATAGTATCTGCAGTGTAGATTAGCTGTAACGAATTTGTATTTGAAATAAATTGGCATCAAGTTCAGTCAGACATACTAAATTTTTAAAATTTTATGTGCTTCAAGACAACTTTCCAGTCCTTTTCCTACTGTGCGACTGTGTACAGCGTGCACTTTCTTGGAGATGTGTATATTGGCTCCACTAGTTGTCACAGATACAAAGCGTTTCTCGTTGTGTAATATCCAAAATTTGTTACATACTTCATCCATCTTCTTTAAAATACGTTTCTGAGCACTGTGTTCGATCCTCGTTATGTAAATATTCGTTAATACGTCTCCATATTTTGTTTTCACTTATTGCTCAAGATTCACATTCATTTGAGCAAAATTAATTCTTTCTGAGCTAGATGATATTTAAGCAGTTTTATTGTTACGCTGATTATGAATCACTGTACTGACATTTTTTAACTCTTAAATCAGAGAGCGTTAAAAATGAAAGTTGCGTATGTTCAAACGCTGTTCTTGGCTGAAGTGTTAGTTTCCTGGAAAGTAGGCCTAAACGTTAGAGTTAAAGAATCCGTGAACTGACTCGTACAAAAGGAAATCTTCTTTCTGGTAATATTAAGGAAGCTGTGTTACTTTCTATAGACAGATACTAATCGTAAGTGTGGGTACTGTTAACGAAAGGTATCTACTTTATATACGAAGAAATCTTAAGTAGTTCCTATAACGCGTTACATTTAAGTGATTCTAATCTTTAAAAATAGTTTACTTCACGGTCATTGTATGTACCTATTTTAATTGGAAGGTATTTGGTTCGAATACCGGTAAGTCTTAAAAGAAGTTCTTATAATGCGTTATCTTCCGAAATAGTGATTTCCACAGATCGATTTATCTACACGGTCAGTGTCTGTATTGCAGTTGGAAGACATCTGATGAGTTATAACCCATATGGTAATCAAGCATTGTATTATTGTTTTCAACTAATCAGGATCTTATACAGATTGTATATGTATTGATTTCTAGAATTCTGCCTCGATTTGGCAACCTGTCTTGTTTGTAGTTTAGCTGTAGAAATGTTTTTTGCTGAAGGAAAATTACATTTATTCATTGGGCACTTGAATATTTTGCAGTACACAGTTACTCACTTGTAAGTACAGGCCTGTCATTTATTTAAGGAAAGTAAACATTACACTCGTCTTCTGAAAAGCTGACGTTGGGAATTAGGGGTTATGAACCGACTCGTCTTTGCGCTCTGATGACCTCGAGCTATGTTTTGTGTCAAGAACAGACAGGACCAGAAGCAGGAAAGCTGATAGGAAGCAACGAAAAATAATTAAGAAAATCATGCTTAAACAAGAATTGGTTCTTGGGTAAAAGTAGGAATTTACGTCGTCTTAAATCTGTTGGCGAATTATATTTTGTTGTATTCATAATATACGAAGACGCAAACTTAAATAGCATTGTACAATTGATATTTTTCGGGTAGGCGAATTGTGTTTTCTTTGCGGTAGGAACTGAATATTCATATAGTATTTAGAGCAACTTCAGGCTTCAAAGGGTTCAGCTCGGGTTATCTGTGGTTAAGCTAGCCTACTGTATCTGATGCCTGTTAACAGATCCTGTAGTAAAGCCCTCTTCTGTGGCTGCATTCCAGCACAGTGTGGCCAAACTAAAGTTGCGCAGTGAATTTCTCCAGCCTCACTTCAGTACGCGCCATTAATGGCGTCTTTATACTTCGCTTAAGCCTACAAAAATATAATAATAATAATAATAATAATAATAGGCACGAATAATTCCCATGATTGTAGGACCAACTGGAACTGTCTCCAAGTCACTCAAAACATATTTGGCCAACATCCGGGCAAACACGACATTAAGGAACTTCAGAAAACCACCACACAAGGAACATCAAACATCATTCGAAAGACGGTTATGTAAAATGTATAATGCCTCAGGCGAAATCTGTTTAATGCATGTTACACTTATTAAAAAAACAAAATATATTTCATAAATAGCTGCTGCACCGTTAACCTCAGGGGCAAGGTTTGTCTCAAGTGTATAGAAGTAAATACCCTTTAAAATGGTGAATAGATGGATTAATAATAATAAACAGTAAGGTTTGGGCCTTTTGACCCATTTAGTCCTCCCACTGAACATATTTATTCTTCCATCTCAGTGGAATTCATCTGTTACCTTTCGATTATAATTCTTAATTTGTCTGATGAGGTGGTTCATTTCGTTCAGAATGACGTTTTTCGTAATAATTTCATTAACTATTTAAAGCACCGTGGTCGCTATATTTCATGAACTACCTGTTTTGACGTTCGGTTTTGTTTTGTTGGCGGAATAAACAGAGACTGTTTTTCTAAACAGTGTGCGTCAGTATGCTTACTGAAGAAAATAAAATAGTCACCGCTTCTGCGCATACTTTTAATTGTGCATATCGATATTGTAAATAAGATTTACAATGAGGCCTATACTTAGATAACACTGACAGAAATTACTATAGAAGGCAATAGAAACAGTGAAGGGAACAAAACCTTCTTATTTGATTTCAGGTTCTCAAGGCTGTGAAGATGTCGATGTTGGTCTTCTAGGTTGTAACGTCTTGTGGACTTGTGGGTGGATATCAACGTTTCGAATATCACAGTGCTTGCATGTACAGGGCTGCAGGTTGTATGTCCTTCCGAAGCTATGGTATCTAACTACAAGTCCAATTGATACTGCACTTGTTTATAGCCAAATTATGTTTACAGTTTGTAACGAAATTTTGAATTTTTTATACACAGATTTGTGTGAAACAAAAGCAATTTGGAAGTAGGAAAAGCTTCATTAGCTAGGCATATTTTGCGAATTCTTTGAAGTTCTGATTGAAAAGAAAACATGAAGGAATTAGACTTCTAGAACTTTACTTACACACAGGTAGTATACAAAACAATTTTCAAGGCATGTGGATAAGTTTTGATAGTCACAGAACGTTGGATGATACGAACATACATAGTAACCGGTGATTATGGTGATAATTTTATCGATGTGGGCTGAATCGCATATAAAAATTATGAGTAATGTAATTTGGTCTCGTAAAGGACATTATTTTAATTAACATACTAAATATATATGTGTTTTAATAAAATATGTAAATGTTAATTTTTTATGAGCAAGGTTAGTGAACTGATTAGAGATGAACGTATATAACAGAAAGAAGATGATTCAACGATAAAAAACTCTGTCCAAATTATTCTATTATGAATATTAATTTAACTACATTATTTCAACACCGAACCTTACTATAGACATAAGAAGGCCCCTAAATTATAGATTAGTTAACGTAGGACGAGAGATATTTTTTATTCATAATTGGTTTCTCTTTGTCCCATCTTTCTGTAATAATAGAAATTGCATCCTTTTTTTACTTCTCCGCTAAGCTTTCCCTGTCTTACCGCCTTCCTGACGAGTTGCGTAAGTAAGCGGACGTCTAATCTTGTGAAAACTAAAATAAAAATGTTGCGGACGACTTAATACAGTGTTTTTAATTAGGGAAGAATACTTAATCTAATATTCAACATTCACCGATAGATTAATATTTTTAAAGTCGACTTAACTACACTGTTAATGAATTGAACATTTCAAACGAAAACTTAGGAATTAAAACTGAACGTAACCTACATTTATCGTGCTATTATTTCCTAAATACAAAACGCAATATCAACACAGTATTCCTTTTACGATATTTTGTTGTTATCTTGTCGTTCTATGTTTCGTCTGGTGACTCTATAGATAACATGGTTCTGTCAGACCTAACCTAACTTAACGGTGCAGAAGACGTGTACTATCTTATAAATAACTGATAGGCGAAACATACTTCCGTAGATTGACTGTACGCTGCCAAGAAAATTTAAACCAACTAGTCCCGCGTGCACGTTGCTTTCCGCCCTGTAAAGGTAATAAAAGATAAAACTAACTCAATTTTATGACGCGAGTCGTCTAGATCTACTCTAATTAACTTGTAATCAAATCTATGTTAGTTTCAAAGTGGAATTATTATTTGCTCTTAAATGTTTCATTTGCCCTCCTAAATGAAATTGGTATATATGTGCAGATTTGTTGTCGTGATTCAGAGCTTTTTTTGTTAGGAATGTAAGATTGTCGGTAAAATGATATATTAATTTGTCTATAATTTATTATTTTCTCAGAAACTTACAGCACATTCCTGCCTATATTATTTTATTAGCTCACATATTTTCTAGTTTTTTATTTCATGCTGAATTATAAACTTCACTTTTCAAAGTCTCTTAATATAATTAGAAATTTGGCAGTTTATTATAATCGTCTGTACATAAATTCAGTGTTACAAAACCTGATTAATTCAAGACGACTTTGGGTTTATATTTCAATTAAAATTACTTCTCTAAGTAATAATTAAGTACATAAATTGTGCCTATACGTATTTTGTGTAGTGAGTAGCTCCTGAGATGTTTGATACAGTTAAATGGAAGTGGACGCAGTAGACGTACATAAGTCTATTTATTCTGTAATTAAAGCTAGGATCATAAAGCTTTTATGTTTGTCTCTTGTCTACACATACACATGCTGAAACATTTTTTGTAAAATACGGTATGTAGGTCATGCCACTGAGAGACATGTCGGTAGCGCGCTCGTAAATTCTCGCCCTTCAATTGCAGCACAGTGACAGCGCAGACGTCTAAGTTTTAGTGCCATTAGTGAATTTTAGTAGTTAATGTGTTTGTCAGAACATCATTCCTTGTATCGTTTTGGTATAGGAGAGTACAGAAGTATTATTGGCACAAGTATGCTTTTGGATATATTCGAGCTTCAGTCGATTATTAATAGACTCGAGAAAATACGAGTTTCTTTCTACCATGCTAGCTGCTGAGCTGTAAGGTTGAATGAAGCGAGAAGGCATGAATATTTTCTTTCGGATTTCAGAAAAATGTCGTGCCTATTCAAAAGAAGAAACCCTTGGGAATATTTTCAGATTCTGTAAAATCCATTTTAAACGCGTGAAAAGCAATACAGTTACGAATGAAATTTCTTCCTTTACACGCTCTACGAAAGTCAGGAGTAAAGGGTAATGAAAACTGTCATTTAGAAACTTTTCAAAATGTTGTTTTGATGTTAAAAGATCAAAGTAACTACATCCGTCTTACAGCGAAAATTACGAATGAACTGCAGGAAGTAATTCTTCCCCGTCCTTTGCCTCGTGTGAAACAGGCTACTTTCGGGAACAAAATTTAAATTATTATAAAATTATTCAAATAAGTTATTGTCCATGCTGAAGACATATAGTGGCTTTATCCAAGATTGTATCCAAGTATTCGTGTTATAGATTCCACCAGAGTTTTCACGTTAAGTGTAATCATGGTCCAGAACTATCAGGAGTGTATATTTGTAATGTTGGATCGTGTTGTATGTTGTATAAACAGCCTTAAAATATTATGCAATTATTATTATTATTATTATTATTATTATCTTTTCAGATTTTATACATTTAGGTTTTTAATATACACAGTTAGTTTCTCTGTTCAAAGTTTTCAGTATCTACTGAATTTACTTTTGTTTATCCGTTCGCCTGAGTGTATCCGTACTGTCGTCTTTAACTGCGAAAGCATTCCCGTGTCATTACGAGGGCGGTCCATCAGAGATCTCAGTATCATCTGTTGATGACCTAGAAATTATACACGAATCCAGAGACCGTGGATGAATCCTACCTCTGACCACATTTGTTTTCTATCTGTCACTGTCACATGGTTTATCAAAGGTCTGTGCTCCTTAGAGCCAATGGATTTATCCCACATCTTGAAGAACCGTTGTGATACCCCCTTATCCGTTGCAATTTAACGTACGTGCCTTATTTCGGAGAAGACCCTAGAAGTGTCGACCTTCTTCCAAACAATACAGTAAACCCTCCTCCAACGATAATTTATTCAGCGCGGGTTCCATTATACGCTTGAAAATAAATGCGAACAATTTTTGTCAGAAGCCGAAAATTTGATTATACGCGATCTGCTAAATAAAATGTAGTAATTTAAAGTTTATCATTTCGTTCCGCTCAACTTTTCGATAATTCATTATATTACTCTGTCTCTTAAAATTAAATATCATTGTAGTGTATTTATGATTTTTTGTTTATTTATAAGCTCGTACTTTGACTTTACACGGCCGTGTTCCCATATTCCTATTAATTCCACGCAATAATGAGCTTATCCAACACGGATTTACCGAACGTCTCACTTTCACGGCACGTATTTCCCGCATTGGACGAGGGTTCGCTATATAGAGGACCCGAGACACAAAGATCTTACGTTGACTTCGGGTGTGTATGGTGACTTTATTAACTCGGTTACTGTTATTTTGGTTTCCTTAGTGTAAATAAAACCAGGCCTTTAACGAGACGAAAAACACACACAAAACAAAGCGGGACGTTGTTTCGTACTCTGGCTAATGTGATTGTGAACGATTGCAGTTTTTAGGGGCCAGAGCTTTAATGGTTTCGTAGCCGCGTAAAGAGCTCATCTTTCTGACACGCCACATTGAAGAGCTAAGTAGAGCAGCGATCCTTTGGTGCTATCTTCTATCAAAGCATCTGTTTCGCCCCAATTTATCTTCTCTCTAACAGATCGTTTTCGTGTTTTCTCTTTCTCCAAAAGTGAGGATGTTCTGCAGAAGTTTACCACTCTTTTTTTATAAGGCAATTAAAAACTGAATTGTTTTCTGCATTTTGTAAACGACGAAATTCTTTCAGAAATATCATAAATAAAAATCCATGTTGAATGTTATTTGCTATTGCATTTAAATTCGTTTTTAAAAGAACCGAATGAATTCTGTTTAAACATTTGTTATCTTTGTTGTACGACTTGATAAAAATAACATTGTGACGGCTGGGGGAGTTTGAAGTATTTACCTATACTGCATTGACTGGGACAGTAGAAAGTTTATTCATAGTTAAACGATAAGCAAGACGGGCCTTTATACTGCTTTGCAGCATAAGACACGTTGTACTTGTGTTTTCTTTGTACTTAATACAGTAAACGTATTCTTTTTCTAAGTGTAGTGTACTTATTTTTCAGTCTTGATGTTTGTGCTATAAGTAGGTCTTAAGAAAGGTCTCTCCAGGATTACTTCACTAGACTCCCTTGGGACTAAGTCCTTCTAACCGCAGCTGAGTCACAGATGTAACCCAGCACGTACAACATAAACTTCACGAATTAAGCTACTGCTTGCAGAATTTTTTATTTAAATACAGATAGACGGTAACAGTGATCACTAGGGGAGTGTTGTGAATGCTTTGGCCGTTGCCGGTCGAAGTGTTTAACAATTTATAACGTATTATTATGTATTAAATGTGTCTGTCTGTAATTACTAGATAATTTCCGGCGCCTACGAAAGCGTCTACTAACTTAACATAATTACTTAAGCGAATGAATGATACCGAAACTTTTAGGATAGGGATTGTGAACCTGTGGTCCGTCGATAAATTTTATGCGGCTCGCGTACAGTTTTTATAATGCTGTGTTACTCTATAATTAAAAATAGTTTTTTGATTTCACAAAACACTTATTCTTAACCCCTAAAAGCACAATACTGTTCCACATAATTTATGACTCACTAAATATGTGTTTTACCCACTTTGGATAGGCTATATAGATAGATAGATTTTGTCACTATTATGAGAATAAACATCTATTCGTTATTTCAACAATTCTACTAACTGATCCTAGCAATAAAGTTGTATTGTAAAGACTGAATTCTCGGGTTAAAGGGGTTAATGACGTCAGTATACTGCAATAATTATAGCTGTGAGCAACTGTAAAGCTTAATGAAGAAAGTTAATTAAAAAACTAGGACGCGTCTCTCTGATGAACGCTTGAGAGATGCATGCAAATCACAACAACAGAAATTAAACCTTACATGGAAGGATTATTCAAGCAAAATTAGTGCCAAATACCTCACTAATGACTGATTTTGTTAAGGAAATTTTTTGAGTAATATGTCAACCTGTTTACAGGAGCGGGCCTAATTTTTTATCAGCTTTTATAAACTGTCAGTGTGTTTCAATACATTGTCTTCATTTATAACACGACGGTCCGCGAGTTGATAAGAAACGGTGAATGTATTTCCAGGTATCGAACGGGTTGAGAAGTACCTTTTTAGAAGCAGAGTCAACATCCATCTCATACTGGAGCAGGAGTAGAAGAAGCAGGAGCATGTTCACATACACTAACAACTGCCCCCCCCCCTCAAAAAAAAAAAAACACACACACACACAAGTAGAAACACGTAAACTCAAACAGGCCTATTTCAAGAGCTTAGTTGCTGGGATGGGATTTAGCTGTGAAATTAAGAAAGCTATTTGTGATTTAAATAATTGATGCAACAGTGGATTACGTTGGCCGCATGGTCAAAAGTACTAAATTCCCAGCACTTAGGATCGCGTGTTTGAGACCTTCTCGGGACGCGAAATTTTGTCCATGTGTTTTTTTTATTTTTGTGTTGGTACATGACGATCTCATCTCCTATCCGAGAAGTCAGCATCTTTAAGCAAGGATTTGGGAAAAGACTAAACCGAAAAAGACCAACGTTGGAATAAAACCATAGTGTGAAATGAAAGCACAATATGAAGCTAAACTTATTTGTAAAAAATTAAATAAATATTCATTTTGGTGGCTTGTACAGATAGCCGCAGGTTTCTTTTCTTTGGACAGGATGATCCAGAAGTCACGCAACCCATTCCTGACACTTTTTTTATATTTGTCAAAAAATAAATTACATTGAAATCATAAAACAAAAACGATGTTGGATACGTCCACCGCTTTTAGCGACGCGTGCATTCGCTTTTTTCGTCACGTTTGATGACACCCGAAGAAGCGTGTCTGTGTCATTGCATTTGTTCACCAGACGAGATATTGTTGATTTGTTTGGCACGGGAATGTCGGTAAATGTATTTCTAATCTCATTTTTGCAATTAATGACGAGATGTCAGATAGCGTTCGACAATGAACACTCGTTGCACTTGTGAAAAATACATCCTTGCACTTTACTGTCGAAAGAGAATCAGCGGACTTGTGCGGGCAGGTTACAACATAAAGTGACTTGTTTGGGCTCTTGTGTAGTCACAGTGATATTGTTAGCTTATTAATCTAATCGAATTATATCGAATTGCAACCATTATTAAATATTGTAATATGGGTTGCGTGACTTTTAGACCATTCTGTAGAATGAAATTGGCCCGTCTTATAAAACTTTACGTTTCTTTCCATTGTATCTCGGAGGATGGTTCAAGGTAGTTGCTAGGCCAGGAAACCATGGTTGATTGCTCTCCTGCGTCCGGCCGCAAACTTGTTTCTGAAAGGATGAAAGGAATTCTGGTTGTAAAGAGAAGAGCTCACGAAAAGTTTGCACATTTAAAATAAGGTAGTTGTACTGAGGTCTCTCGCTGTTCGTGGCTGGTCTGTAATCGGGACGCAGGCCTCAGTTTTATGGGTTGAAACTCCGGTTAAAATGTTCTGTAGTCTGTGCAGTGCCTGACGAAATTTAAACTCGAGCCTTAATTCTAGCGAAGAACACGTCGTTGTTATTAAGGAAGTGAACCCGTAATAGGGGCATCGCTCTGTGTCACCCCATCTGCAGTATTATTCACCACATTTTAATTAAATTCAGAAATGAACGTCTGCTTGGTCGATCAGATTTTGTTCTGATCCATGTCGGTCAATATAAACACTTCTTTTAGTTTACTCTGAGCTTAAATCGAAGTTAATAAAATTCCTGGAAGTGCTTCCTGAACAAATAGCACGTAGCCTGAAGTACGTATTATTAATATATAAATTTTATCCAAAATATTTTACAAGCTGTATGATCCATGTTTAAGTAAAAGTCAGTAAGTGCACAGAAATAAACCTCATGCCTCTACGAATCCTTCGAAACTATGGGAAAGTTGAAATATATATGAGGAATAGTAACACATAATTATATTTACTTCGAAATTAAGGTCAAATTAAATTAGGGAAGTGTTACTTACTATTCAATCAAGACCATTTTGTGCTTTCTGTCTTATATTTAAAAAAGTTAAACCTGAAAGATAAACTAATCATGAACTCTAATTTCGTATGCTGTTTTTTTATTTATAGTGACATGTATGTGAAACTAGGGTTTCTACCTTAAGCGAAAGACATGAAGTCTGTTAAATGTGTTTAAAATAGGATGTCGAGGAGAATATTTGGACCCAAGATAGAAGATGTAACGGGATGCTAGATAAAGTGTGTTTAATGAGGAGCTTCATAATTTGAACCCTTTAGTAAATATTTTTAGTGTGATCAAACCAAGGAGGATAGGAATGACGGGGCTTATGGTAGGCATTAAAGATATGAGATATGCACACAAAATTTCAGCTGAGAAACCTTATAGGAAGAGACCAATTGGGAAAACTAGACGTGTCTGTCGCTTTATATAACAATATTTTATCAACGGAATAGGTTATATATTGTTGATTGATAGCATGGTGGCGAATGCTGACGTTAAAAAATTGTGGAAGAAAGTTCTGTGACATGTATGAAGTGCCAGGCGTTTTAATGAAGAAGAAGGAAACCCCTTGAATATCCAACTCAGAATCAGTGTTCAAATCGATATTAGAAAATGGAACTTCTATAATACAAGGCATTATTAGTTCTAACCGCGGCACTACGACATTAGGTAGAAGGATTTTGAGATAATTTGTTGCACAAAAATTGTTAACAGCGGCTAATAACTAAGCCAAAACAGTCGACTTCATTTCAGAGTATCGGTGGTGATGGTGACTATATTTTTAATATCTGGAATCATTACCGGGAAAGTATTTAATAGATTCTCTACAGAAACATCGCATCACAAAAATATCAGGAACATCACTCATAATAAGGAAAGTAAAAATCAGAAATTTGAAGCCTGAGTCACTACTTAGCTTTCATATTTACCATCCAAGTCGAACAGTGCCAGGAAAAACCTGTGAGAAGAGAGGAGGAAATAATTAAATTAAATTAATTTATTTAAGTGTTTGCGAACAGCAAGAAGCCAATAAGAGGCAAACACTGATAATACATACAATAATAATAAAATTATAATAAAAAATATTTCACAAACAAATTAACTAAACATATATACATGTATGAACATTGTTAAATATAACAGCCAAATATAGGTAAACCCAAAATAGAAACAATATTATACACAAAGAAAATAAATGAAGAAATTCAAATAAAAGCAAATAATCCACCTAGTGAAACACTAATATAAATGTAAAACCCTACAGAAGTACAAGGATCTAATAACCAGGCTAGATCATCTATCAAGACAAGATTATTTCCCTTATTGAGAACGTACCATCAAGGGAGATAATGTTTGTGCTAAATACGTCCAAAGATTTACATACGTCATTTGTAGCGATGACGCACCTGGCTGAAGGGCTAATAATAATGAATAAAAACTGTAATAAGTGAATGAATAATTATCTTTGTACTTATACGTCACACGAGAATACAGCAGCTGCCAAGAAAACGCTGGGTGTTAATAAAATGAAATATTCACTTTTCATCACTCCATGTTACTTTGGAGTTCCTGCTTTCGTGGTTACTGTCTGGTTTTTGTATTGGAAAATGGACGACATGCGACATTCTCGCGTCATTTGAGGCATTTCAATGAAGATGAATGATGTCGTTGGCGTGACATGCCGCTCACTGTTCGGTTTGATATCCGTCCCTTATTTCTAAGATATAGCCCTCAGATTCTTAAGAACAGAGAATGTAGTAATTCGCATTGGAAACCTATATAGACCAACAGAACTTGGCTACCAGGCATTACGAGCGTATCTGTTTTTCTGAATCCCGAGAAGGAATTTTGAGTTTTAACTCTGTCATCTCGGTGTAATGCATAGCTGAGGCTCTTATTGTGTACGTAGGCTAAATCGAACAGAGTAAAACAAATATTCACTCTGTCCATTGCAGAGACCAAGAATGCGTATTTACAGGTGCAGATGCGACAATATTTAGCCGGTGAAGAGTCTGTAGAGAAATTTAATCAGTGAGGAATAATTAGGAACTTCTTGGTATCTTATTTCCATGCCACTTTCCAAACGACAGGTGCGGCTGTCTTGTTGCTACTGGCTGGACCCGAAAAATTGAGAAAGCCGAAAGAGACATACCAGAATTAAGCTTTTTGTGCGTTGCTGGGGTTAATATTTACTCATATATGCACATTAGAAATTCGTTGAATACTTTATGTATCAATGGTATCAATGTTTACCACGTGCTTTATGTTTTTAACTCTCAATGTCTCTCCCAGAATATAGTTATGTTCCTTTTGTTCATGTGAACTAAGAGCTGGATTTCGATCAGATTACGTCTTGTGAATCTGCAGTAAAATAATGCTGAACCAAATATATCATGTAAGCAATTCTGTTGTTGTTCCTGACATATGCTTGGGGCATAGTATAAGAAATAATGTTCAGACTCCAGAACCTAAAATATAAATATAAAACTTTGAAATTATATTGATAGAATTTACAAGTGTTGCGTGTTGAAGTTTACATAACTACTTTTAATTTTAGTAATCAACATGTAAATGCCTTTCTTAAGTGACTTTTCCAGTTTAGACACTGTTCGCATGTTTATTCTTTTGAAATAATTGGAAATTACATTAAAATATGGTGTCAAAATCGGAATTTCGTCGGTGCAATTAGATCCAGAAATAGGCTCATACTGGACCTACAGCTTAAGTATATTATCCATGAACTTCTTTCATTATCACAGCGATAAGAATTCTTCTAGTACCGTTTCTGAGATAAAATTAAGCAAATTATTGATAACCTTTTTATTCAAATATGATTATCGGATTATTGTGTTACTAAGGACATCGGAAACTACCAAAATCATCTTTTATCCTGTTCAGTACGTTCCATATCTTAACACCTGAACACTCATACTTAAATCCTACATATGCTTAGAAAGGATCGTAAAGAAACCATTTGAAGTTTTCAGACTGGAAGACACCTTTATACTCGTGATTTTGTCACGTTACTGAACCATAGCACATATTACAGGCGTGTAATCTGTGCAGAGGGTTTTCTCACCATTATGCATCGTGTAACTATTGTCCTTGCTGTAATGTAGCACATCAGCTGAGATTATAGTCCTAAAGAGGGGATTGATTGGCCCGTTGACAAATGCATTATTGCTTTAGTACTCACGTAACACGTTCTGTCATTTGAAAATAATACAGCGTGTTGCATGAGTACCAGTAGACACGTAGACGCTTATGTCGCCGACGTTAATTACAATGTGGCCAGTCCCAGGAAAGACGAGTTGGAGAAAATTGTATTCTGTGATAACTGTAAGTGATGGAAGAGGAACGATTAGAAATAAAGGTGGAAAGAAAGAGATATAAGGATATTAGATTGTAGGGTTGGTAGGTAGTCAGAGAGACAAAAATTACACACTGGAGATGTAGAAGTATGATAAGGTTTGGACATAGCTATAAATTGTTCTAAAATGAAAGTTTATTCACGTATTTATAGTGTGATTGAATAATCTCACATGCAGATTGTTTATAAGATTAATACAAATATTGGTAAAAGTTACCAGAAATGTAATTGGTATGGAAAGGGCCGAAACGTTTTCTTTTCATTAACACACTGCCATTGTTTTATTGTCTAATGAGTTTCGATAAATATCACTCAAATATAGAATTCATCCTGGTGAAAATAATGTTCTATAATGAGGCGAAAATTTTTAAGTTAGTGCATTTAATTGAAAGTTTTATGTGCGATGCTGAAACTTAAAATTAGGTTTCTGTAACGGTAAGCCTCCAGAGTTGTATTTGTTAATTTCGCATCTCGGCTGGACTACCGTTTATTGTGTGTGCAGAGGTATTTAATGGTTTTCCTCAGTTTCATCAGGTGAGTGTTGTGGTGTGCACTAAAATGTGTCACAACCGCCTCCTTCAAAATCCCTATTTACGACGTCATATTTTATACTGCATAAAATTAGCAACTGATAACAGCTAAGAATTCTGAAGCTGATGGGCTAGTGGAAAGTGGGAAAGTATAAATTGTCATTTACCCAGGCTTGCTTCTTCGGATGTGAACAGGCTACAAAGGAGCACAGGGAAGCAATTTCATGTGAACTTTTGCTTACGGAATATTCGCTTAAAAGAGGCGCGTGTTTAGTGCTCCCTAGAGCAGCATGCCTTCTTATTGTATTGTGCCCTTATGCATCGCAGTCTGGTACTGTATAACCTGGTTTCTTACACTTGTTCGTCTACTTGACGAGTAGTTTCTCTTTGAAGCAACGTTTCTGTGATGATTTCGCATGTGCCACGGACTTCTGTTCTATTAACTGTTAACAATCGGTTAACTTTCGCTTCTGCTATTGCCGCTTCCAGTTTGTTGTGGAATCTGATGTAACGCAACTCTGTTAACTGTGTTTTCATATTCCGCATGCTGTGTTTCTAAGACTTGCATATCCAAAGTTATAACGCAATGAAACTGCTAAAGGACTTGGCTTTGTCTTTCGCTCTGAGGGTAGGGCGAAGTCTGGGACGACAAGCAGCTGAAGAGTATTTGTATACTGAAGAAAGACGAAGTAGTTGCGAACAGGAGACGATTTACACAACTATAATCTTGCGTTATTCTTGTGATTTAATACGATGTATTTCATAGGCAAGTCATGTAGAATGCTTTCCGCATGACACTCGTAGTTAGTGTCCATACAAGATGTTTATGGGTTAATTTGACTATAATTCATATCGGTTTAATATAACCCACAGTGAATGTTTTCAAGAAAAATGACTAATCTGAATGTGGAAGTATCTGGTGTAAATAGGCGTGAATTTTATAAGAAATGGATGATTTGGTGCGATATGTTTTGAAAGTCTCATAACAGGATAAGATGTGAGAATATGATTTGTTAGCTGAATGTCTTTTCTCCTTGTGTGAATGTGAATTTTTCCGTCTGACAACACGCATAAACCTTACATGGAAGGAGTCGAAGCGACAGGATGAGAAATGACAGCTATCAGAATAAGACGTTCCTCGTGGCAAAGAAAAATTCTATCCCAGAAACGGAGGCTCGTGTGTACACTGAAACTGATCTTGACTGGACAAGCGATTACATTATGTTATTGTAAATGTAATTGAAGGCATTCAGAAGATATATTTTTGAAATGAACAAAATACTGAAATAGGCTATTGATTTTCGGACACTTTTCCGTAATTAAACTTGTTATACGTAAGATGTATTCGTGTATAATTTTGTTGTAAGTAACACCCTCAACTTCAGAAGAACTAGACCGATGTACAAACGGCCAAACTGTATATAGTTTACTGTGCCTAATATCGTTTCCCCCCATGCGCATCTAATATCTAACATATAATTCTTTAGCTTATGAAATCAGATCAGCATTTTCATTCTTTATCACATTACATTTGTCTTGGTAACCTCGCTTAGATTCATATATGCCTCCAAAGGAGACTGTAATTGAAGTCGGAATGTCTTTATGTGAAATTTATTTTGACACTTGTAAAATTAACAGCAACTTGTAGTTATATGATGTCAGTAAACACTTAAACACTTTTTTAAACTTTCATTTTTACATTTAAAAAATATTCTTATGTGAACGAATCATAAGGATGAGATGCGATAACATGCAGCACACATGGGCCACAGATGCGAAAAACAATCAAAATGTTCGTCGGAAACCCTGAAGGAAAGAGATTATTTGGGAGACCTATAAATAGATGTATATTGAAGATACAGGATTTGATGATGCGAAGAGAATTCAACTGTCTTAGGACATGGTTCAGTGAAGGGTTCTTGTGAACATAGCAATGGAAGGTAAATAGATGTGTCATTCAGCACATATGAAGGCTGCGTATGTTGCTTTAGGCAGACGCCACGAATATAATTTATAAACAGATTGTTATGTTACATTTTCAATCCGGTCTACAACGTATTTGCAAAATTTCTTAATTTCTTTTTCTTGTCATTTCTTAAAAGGTGCCACTCAGTAACGTTGACAATGGTGTTTTATCCTTACAGATTTATCCATCTAATATCAACTTGTACCTTACACTGAAACTCAAATGATCGATTCTCTTCTATTTAACGACGCTGTAACAACTGCTTGCTTTACGCAGTGTCGCGGGAATATTAATCATTTGTAAATGTATTAATTTTAAAATATGTGGAAGGAGCTATCGTGGCCTGTTTGGAGACGTTACCAGGCAGTCTGGCACTTGCCTGGGAGGACTGAGGTAAACCACGAATATCTATATTGTGTTAGTCATAGAGCTAATTTTACAGCAAAGCCAACTGCTTTCGATGTGTTTGTCCTGGCGGTCTCAGAATGCATGTTGACCACGACTTTCGGTCCTGTTCCATTGTGCGAATGTTGTTCATTCTGCGGATATTCATTTCATTTGTGCTGTTTGCTTCCAGTTTCTGTAACATGAAGTTTCCTGCCACGTTTCGTTTATGTACAAAACTGTTGTGAAGCTTCTTAATAATAGAATTATCAGCAACGCTGTAACGCAGGAGATACAGAAATCGCATCTGTGTAGATAATGACGTCAAGGTGTTAAAATTAAAAACGGAAACCCATGAATCTCATAATTATGTAAATGTGATTACAGGCGCTATGTTTTCGCAGTGCTAAGTCATGCCGTTTGCGCCCTTTCGTAACCCGGTAGACTTAATTGAAAGTATTAATGTTAATTTTACTGATATCAACAATTGGGCCCCAATACTTTGTCCCGAAGTTCTTCACTCTCGCTTCACCTTACAATTCTCTCGATTGTAAGCGTGTTTAATACCGCTTATATTATTTATAGACCTTGTAACTGCACTGCCATTCATTTCATTGTCTCTGTAAGGATTTATTGCTTAAAATTCAACTCGGCTGCGTTAGTTGTTCGTTCAAATAAAACTAACCGAAACTTAAGAACTAAGTGTAAATAAGGCTGGCCTCTATTATGGTAATGTTGGCCTATTTCCCGTACTTTTTTGTTAATTAAAATTATATTTTCCTGTGTGTGTTCAATCCACTAATTAAGTTTAATAATAATCTCTTCTGTTCACAAGCAAGATATCTCTTCAGCGCGTTAAGAGTTCGAATCAAGTTAAGTCGGCGCATTACAGATCGTTATGAGATAACACCAAACTAAAATAATAACATGCATTCCAGTAGGGCTGTATGTCTTGTTTATTTATTGAATTATTTTGCATGTCACGTCGCGTTCTTCAATAATAAATAGTTCATGTGTTATTGACCTGGGCGTAAATCAGAAACGTCTGTACAGCTTTTAATGAAGTTCTTAGGCTATCAGGATTTAAATGTCACTAAATGTGATTTACATCCTGTGTTTCTGTTTATATCTCAGTATGAATGCTAACAGACTTGTAGCGTTAATTTATTGAATTTTTTTGAGTGAATTGAATAGTGGTACTGCTGTTCAGGTACGTGATTACTGAAGATAATGCCAAGAACATGTAAACTATATTATTATAAACTTGGTATCTATGATAGCTGTAAATGTAAATTCTGTGTGAGATCATTTTTCAAACATAAGCTCGTAGATGCGTCTGTGAGATCGTTCATCAGAGTCGTTATATCTGTTAATTTTTTAAATAAATCTAGCTTGAGGACTGATAATTTAATATAAACAACTTTTAGGGTCTGAACGAATGTATTAATTTCAATTTACAGCTGCAATTTATAAACTGAGATCCACAAATATCTAATGAATATTTATAACAGCGAATATCTTTGTGAGAAATTTACATGTTATACTTCCCACTATTTTTAAGCTGTTGCTTCGTGTTAGCCCATTATTTCCAATAATCGCAAGTCACAGCCTCCCATAATTGTCCTTCCTGCATACGTGTCTTTTACTGTTCTGCTATTCCAGTCTTGTATCGATACATTATTATCCCTTCCATTGCTTAGTTTGTTTGTTCTGCTCTGCAATCAATATTAAATTGTTGCCTGGTGTCATGGCGTCTCATTCATCGATCCTTTTTCAGCAGTATCATTTTATTAAGAGAGTCTTTATTAAAGTTTCCGTATTCTTAAAGTGTCTAGGTCTTGTTTCTGCTACATAACTAGATAACCTTAACCTAAATTATGTTTCATAGATCTCATTTTCTGTTCTGTGCTTATGCGCTTGTTAGTCTAGAGCAGGGGTTCTCAACCTTTTTCGCTGGCGTACCACTAATTATAATTTAACACATTAAATGTACCACTAACCAAATGCGTTCAGAGAAAACTGTTATATATGTTAATATTATCTTTTGATTTTATTACTTAGTTCTTACCACTCAACTTTGGCTCGCGTACCACCAGTGGTACGCGAACCATAGGGTGAGAATTGAGGTCTATATTACTGTTTGGTTATCAAGATATCTGGGTTATATATGGGTTTTTATTGCATACATACAAGATTCGTTACTTCTTACCTCAGTTCCCAATCTGGTAAGGGATTTTATTTCAAATTTTCAAGATCAGCGCCATGTTTGTAATTTTAATGAAGTTATGACACAACTGGCTGTTATATTAAATAATCGAATACATGATTAGATCTTCATTTAATAAACTGTAGTTTCTCATATGAGCACTAAATCCTCTGTTTTGATATTTTCTGCCTCAGAAATTGATACAGAACCATTAAATAACCTAAAATGTATACTTTAAAGGTAGAACCGCAGTATTTAGTACTCAGAATACAGGTTATATTTTGGGGTTGAAAGATGTGTTGGGTTACATGACTGATATGTGTAATCTACAACGAATTATTCATTCTTTGTACCACATGTGCAATTACATTTGGTTTTGTATGAGAAGCATGTATCTACTTTTCCTTTCAAACGAAAGTGAATGCGTAGTTTTTTCCTTATTATTCAAGAATTCCAGCAACCTAGTATGAGAGAGTGAAACGCGATCCTCAGAGTGTCGCAGTGTGCTGTATATATACCACGTAAACAACCGTACATAAGCAGTGTTTCTCGTGTCGCTATTAACAGCTGACTCAGACTGTGTGGCTGGAAATCGAGAGCGAGTCTGCAAGTAGATACATTCGAGTCACGGTTTGTTTGATGCTGTGTTCAGCACACGTCCAGCAAAAACACCAATTCCTGAATCAGCGGACTGAGACGAAATCTATAGCCAGTTTAGTTAACGTAGGAGAACTGCAACGAACAAAGAAAGCAAAATATTGCATGTGCATTTGCTTTAAAATACTAAAAACGTCGTCCTTTGAGCCCATTCCAGTGCGAAAACACTACTAAAATATGAATATATACTGTCTTTGTCCGTTACTTGGTTTAAGGCACGGTAAGTGCCTTACATCTGTACAGCTATCTGTCCGTCCGTCCGTCCACCG
>NW_019059889.1:795351-852450 GCF_000696155.1 Zootermopsis nevadensis
ATCTAATCAGACTGTGGATTCTATTTTGATTTTATGGTGATGATTGGTGGAGCGGAATCACGATCAAACCAAACTTGCCAAATACTGCCCCCTCTATATAAGATCTCTAATAACGCCCAACCATTATATATTCATCCTGAAGATGGCACCTACAATGTTTTCCGAAACTCTGGATAATTTTAAACATTAGGCGCGGCTCATTCCCAGAGTGCCGAGTGTTATTTATTATTGACAGTAGAACGAATAATTCCCAAGGTTGCCTATCAACTCGCTTGTACTATTTTATCACTATGCAGTATTTAAGAGTCCTATATTATCAGACACTATTGATATTAGTATCTTTTAAGAAACGAGAAAGACAGGTGAATATAGCAGAACGGGCATGTTACATGTTCTTATTACCGACTTTCACGACTAACGGCTAATACTGATGAACTTCTGCTTTCGGAGATAAGCCCCATAGAATGTTAAAGTTTTGCCAAGATGTCGGAAAACATTCAATAGTCTACAGCGAGAACCTAAATAGAAGGCTAATATTGATGTATGTTCTTGAATCAGGGGACGGACTTCCGGTTATCGGAGGAGAGGACATCTTTCCTTCGGAAACACCTATCTGATTTTATTGAGGAAAGAGATAAAATTACCATGAACTTGGTGTGGTAACTGAGAATGATCGTGTTAAAGATACGGTGAGATCCATGGTAATGGATCATAATGACCTGAAGAATTGTATAAAGTGGGAGGAGAAATGTCAAATGATACTTTTAGTTGGTTCGAGCCAATGTCAACTCTTCTTAGAAAGCAGTCTGTGGTTTGCAGAGTATTGATTTCTTGTGAATGTGACACTAAGAAGGGTATAAAACAAATTTTTAGAAGAAAATTGGATGCACTCTAATTTATTTATTCTCTATCGTGATACGCAATTTAAAGAATAAGCATGCCTGTGAAAATTATAAATTATGTGTTTATTACAATTCAGCATAGGAATTTCAGTCTTACTGTTCGTAGATTCATCACTTGCGATCAAATACATCGCGTATTCATCAACGTGTTGTAATGTTTCAAAACGAAACGCGTACCTACAATACTAAATGTCACTTATGTACTGACAAGACTAAAATGCTCATCGTCTTGGTGTTTCTATAACATGGAGTTAAAATAAATTATTAAATTTGTGCACAGCTTAACTGTTTTTGCGTTTTATCCAAAATTGTACCTTTACGATTGGAGCTTGTTGGGTCAGAATAGTCTGGTGTTAGCAACCTTTGCGTTGACCGGTGTTTAGCGCTTCGTAGTGGTGTTATCGTGCATGATTGAACCACGTGGTTGCTCGGCTCGCTGAGGATTCTCATTGGGGATTTCCAACGTGACCAAGGCAAACACGGTATCCTGGTATCCCCCACCTAGTCACTTCCGCTAAACAGCGCTTGCTTGTGTTAATGTGAAGTACCCTTTATTTCTGTCTTGTTTAAAAGAAAATTATAGATCCTAATCTGGCAGCTAATTATAAAAACTCCCGAAAAACATATTTCATGAAAATACGTACAGCTGTTTTCGAATCGTTATAGGCTATGTAGACAGAGAGATACGGCGACATTAACAGGCGATTCTTTTGTAACTTTGTTGCCAACGCTTCTAAAATAGTAATATTGAATTTATTACAGTATTATGCCGTTTAAACCTAGTTTTGTTAAAACATATTTTTATGTCTATAGTGGAGTTATAAGACTTGTACAAGAACCAACAGAGTTGATAATTCATTAAAAGAGATATGAATTTGGGCTCTTTTAAAGATGGCTGCCTTTCGGATAAAAAAGTAGCGTCGTGTAGTCTGGTAGAAGTTTACCAACGTTTCGGAGGTTCTTGCTGCCTCCATTATCAGGGCGATAAGACAAGGAAAGCATCCTCTGAGAACTCAGATATCAGTATTAATTGTAGTGACGTCGTCCGTCGGTGGCAGAACAGTTGTATTTCATGATAAGCTATATTGTCTTCCATGTAAATAGATGACTTTGTATAATATCCAATATCGCCGTAACGCCATTCGGTTTACGGTGATACATATTCAGTTACAATGAGTGGCATTGTATGCAAATTAATTATTTGTGTTACGGGCAATAGATATACTCATATTTGTTTGGTCTTAAAACAATAATGTAATCAATCAATTTTACTACAACGGTATCACACCAAGTCTTGAACTATCAAGTTTACAAGTAACAAAATCCGCATAGTTGTGTTGTAGTTATATATTTCTGAAAAATTAGACAATTTAAATTTGGACATAATTTAAAAATTGTTTGCAAATTTCGTTTCTGAATTTAACATTCATACAAAACTCTCTTAGGCAGACAGTTAAAAGTAGTGTGAAAATGTCTATGAAGATGTTTTGAAGACATTGTAATCTTTCACTGAAGAAAGCGAAGGAAATAAATACACAGAAAACAGTATGTGTAAAATTTATAGACTGTTTTCAATATCTTACATTATTAATTTCACATCTCAGGTTATAATGATTAAATACATATTTTTTCTCGGCACCCAGATTATTTTTGCATGAAAATACTGTACATTATAGTTTTACGTTTCACAAATATATATTATGCCGAAACATCTATATTAGATGACGTTGTTATTGGTCACATACTTTACGTTAACATGGCTGCCATATTATTAATAATTACGAAAAGCAGTTAAAAATTCCTTGGTGGCCCAGTGGCATTCTCTTCATGTCAAATTTTAGATGAATTTATTTAGTTATTGTATTGTAATAAAGTCGATAGTTACATTTCGATCAGGAGACTGACGTATAGTCGGATGACCAGCCACACTAGTTTCTTCACGGTATTCAGAACTTTGAAATGCAGATACAGGTTCCGCGATGACAAGTGTCCTGATTTTTAAGGTTACGTTTAATCTCACTGATAAGTAATGTCGAGTAGAAATATCCCAAATCGATTTGTATCAGTGATGTTTAATATCATCTCTTGTTCTATGCACTACGTTAGATCTGGAGGTAAATGGTGCACGGTTGAAATCTCACAAAGAAGTCTTTGGGATCCACGTAAATCGAAGGTCCATCAAAGCCTTTTGATTCTTCAGTATCAGATGCCACTCTTCTGCTTTATGTTTCGCGATCAAAGCCCTTTGCTGGGCGAGATGATGCAGACGAGTCAGTGGATGAGAGTGAAGATTTGAATTTCTCTGCGTCGACACGTGCAGGAATAAGGAAGCATTACTGACACGCCATATTCACACTCTAATGCGTTCATTTTCACTTTCTGTCTAATTGTGAAACTGGAAGTGTGGTGTATATTACAATATGTTACATGAGCATAATATAAATTCCTGAAAACTTTTAATAAGGAAAGAAGTCTAAACTAACAAAACCAACTAACTCAAAGACGCAAAATCCTTCTTGAGAAGTTAAGAGTCGATGAAGAAAGCCAAAACCGTCTTGCCTTTTACTGAACTTAAAAACTCCATCTGAATACAATACGAAACATCCAAATCTATTTCCCTAAGATCATTGTTAATGTTATCTTCCCATTTAAGCCTTGGTTTTCTGTGGGGTCTCTTACTTCAGATTTACAAACCAAATTTTAATACTCTTATCACATCTGCCCATGTTTTCTACATCTCCAACCCATCTCATCCACCCTAATTTAATCAGGCTAATAATATTTGGTGAAGAGTACATGCAAATTTTCTTCATTCCTCTTGGGTTTAAATATCCTCTTCACCGCTCTGTTCTCAGACACACTCAGTCTGTGTTTTTCTCTTAACCCTTTAGAGGTGTAATAATCTACTATAAAAATTAAGTTCATACCTGAAAGAAAACAGAACGAATTCTATTACAAAGACGAGTTTGTTAATACTGGTTAGGAAAACAATCCCTGTTTGTTCTGAGATATATACACTGTGTGGGCAAACTGCCGAGTTATTGAATATTAGATCATGTAAGCACACAACAACGACCTCTAAATTTAAATATTTGCAATTGTGCTTAAAACACGCCAGTCTTAAAGTCTTGTGTTTTACTATTTATCATGGCGATCGTCCGTTTAAAGCACCACGTGTGAAGCGAATTAACATTAACTTGTTCTCCATGAATACTGCGGTTTAACCAAGCATTGTAATGATTTTGTGTCGTAAAGCAGGGAAGTGTGAAACTAAACTGTTTCAATATGTAGCATTTCACAGAAATTTGTTAAATAACCAATGATGTACGGCCCAGATTTATGAGATACATAATTGGATGTTTTAAGATATATGTGTGCGATATCTAATATCTTTGGCAATATAAATCCCGTTCTGGAGAAGATAGAGTGTATGTGATTTCCTGGAAAGCAGGCAAAGCTCCGGAAATTATAATAGGATTTACTTTTCTTGTATAATTTTTGGAACGCGTTCTTTTAAAATGAATTTTGTGGTAAGAGTTCTATCAGAATAAAGCATTTACCACTAGCGTAAACGAATGAAATAGAAAATACATGTGAAGGAAAAAAGAGGAACTAAAGGGGTACAGAGAGAAGTGTAAACTAAAAAGGCTACAAATGGCTATAAAACAGACAAGGAAGGCAACGAAGAATATGAAAGAGGAAGAATGGGAGAAAGAAGAAAACGCGGTTGTGTAATTTTCTTCAGCTGCCTAGGCTTTTGGCCTGTTCCGGTTTCGAAATACTTATATAATTATAATTTCGTTTAGATACTGTGTAGAGAACTTTCGACTACCCATTGCAAGCCTTCTACAAATCTACAAAAACAGGACATCACAACACACAAAACCGCTTACAGACATGAATGCCTCAAATGTGATTCGAACCCACGGTCCCAGTGACGAAGCGGTCAAGACGCACGTCGTAGACCGCTAGATCACCGTGATATCTTGGGAGTTGCGTAAATTACAGTAGTGGATGCAAATTAATTTTCTAGGTAAAGGGAGTACGTAGATGTATGGTTCAAGCGTCACATAGTGGAATGTCTCCCAGCAGGCCTACTGCATAGTTGATGAACCAGCGTCGGATATTGTGCATGTAAGGTACTGAGTGTCACTCGGACGGATCCTACAAGCAAAACAGAGCCTGTCCCATGAAAGTCAGATGTGGGAAGTTGCAGTAGTAGTAAGTAATGAGTATGACGTAACAGGAGCGAAAGGTAATTGCTTTCCTGTTGTAAAACAAAGCTCTGCCAGACTACCGTGACGCTCCACATGTCTTATTTTTCTGGTTTCACGTTTACTCACTTCTTAAACAAAGGCGTATTCTATTCAGGAGAACTTTCATACGAAATAGAACCGTTTTTTTAAACTGCAATCACGCGTATAATTGAGTGAGTAGAAATATGACTGTCTTCTGGGTTGTTGTGCCGTGTAGTATGGTAGAAGTTTACCGACGTTTCAGATGTCCTTGCCGCTACCATCATCAGGGCGGTTGTATTCTTTTCAATAACAGACGATAGACAAAGTCGAAGAGCAGAAATTTTCTCTTCGCCATTATATCTAAAATGACTCTGGAGACCAACCTGTCCCTGTAAAATCCTGTTCGTTTCGACGGTGTAAAGCAGAAGGTACCTATAGCTTAAGAGTACAATGGAGGACCTCCAACAGAGTATTTATATTTTCAGATATTCGGAGAGAGAATCGTTATTTCCCCATCTGGTCTCGAACATGAGACGATAACAAATTATTTTCCTTTCTGTCTCTCCCAGCTTATATTCTTAAGGCTAGACAACTTAACGTCCTCACCAGCCTCAAAATTCTCTTTCCACTATGTTCTTAATTTTGCTTTCAAACGTTTGTGTTGCAAGTTTATAATTTCATATCTCAGCTGATCACCTAGCTTCTGCCATTCTGTATTCATTGTCTCTCCGTCTCTTCTTAAATGCACGAATTATAAAAGAAGACCTCCCCGTACGCTACGCCCGTGGTCGCCCAAGTTCTTATCCTAGTTTTCGGTGCAGCCACTGCTCATCGCCCGCACGTGTGTCTTCTGTCTTCGTCACGGATCGATCCTGCAAGCGAAGTGTCAGACTGGCGAGTACTGCTTCCTACAGAGACTTCATCTCGTCTGCCTATTCCGTAGCCAGAAATTGTATTTGGTTAGGAGAGATGAAGGTAAAGTGTCCTCGTGCCTAAACAGCAAATCATAAAGGCGCATAAGGCACTGCCTTCCCATTTTTGTAACTTTTAACCACAAAAATAAAGTATATTATTGACCTCTTTACACAAAATATATCATACATGTAGCATATCTGCAATAATTAGTCAGTTATCAGAAATAAAACAGTAATGTAAGCGTAGTTTTCGGGTGACGGCCATTTGTTACTCCCAATTTCGATGAAAAATTGCTCCAGTAATTGTTGCACATTTTTTAAAATCCATTCCCATACAACATCTAAAAACACTGCCACCTCAGAAGTTCACACGAAACATTTTCTGTACTAATATTGAAACTGTTAAATTCGGATGCCGGATAATGATGGCATGATGTTCATACCGAGTTTAGTGAAAATTAATTAGTAGATACAGAGTTTTAAAGTTTACTGCAGGCTTATGTTCCCTGACTTTAATTAACCTCGGCAGTTGATATGTCATTATGTAAAATGTTATCGCTGTGCCTAAGCACCATCACGTGAACATATATGGGGCTTGGAGATAAAGCTCCACTCATTGTTAATGTCGCTTTTAAATATAGGTGATTAGTCAGCTTCACGCTTCGGTCACTTTGTCCACAGTGAAAGAGTCCCGGGTAATCATTGGAGAGAATTCTGGGTTAGACTCAAGATCGGTCTGGGCGGTGACGAAGAATAAATTTTCCGTCTCTTTGTTGAATCGAACCACAGTCCTTCAGCACGTAAGCAGTCAGTCAGTTCACTGAGTTATACTGGCCGAAGTCGTTACATAAAACAGAAGTAACTATTTATAATATATAAATGCGACACAGGCATACGTATGCCTGCCCAGTTTTGAAGGGCTACTTGAATGCTGCCTTTTTGAAGATATTAGAGGTGATTTCTGAAAGATTGGACTATTTTATATAATTTTGCGGGGTTCTATCTGACGGAGAAGAAAATCAGGACCTCCCTTAAGAAAATTTAGTAGTAGAGAGTGGGAAGTTGCAGTAGTAGTAAGTAATGAGTATGACGTAACAGGAGCGAAAGGTAATTGCTTTCCTGTTGTAAAACAAAGCTCTGCCAGACTACCGTGACGCTCCACATGTCTTATTTTTCTGGTTTCACGTTTACTCACTTCTTAAACAAAGGCGTATTCTATTCAGGAGAACTTTCATACGAAATAGAACCGTTTTTTTAAACTGCAATCACGCGTATAATTGAGTGAGTAGAAATATGACTGTCTTCTGGGTTGTTGTGCCGTGTAGTATGGTAGAAGTTTACCGACGTTTCAGATGTCCTTGCCGCTACCATCATCAGGGCGGTTGTATTCTTTTCAATAACAGACGATAGACAAAGTCGAAGAGCAGAAATTTTCTCTTCGCCATTATATCTAAAATGACTCTGGAGACCAACCTGTCCCTGTAAAATCCTGTTCGTTTCGACGGTGTAAAGCAGAAGGTACCTATAGCTTAAGAGTACAATGGAGGACCTCCAACAGAGTATTTATATTTTCAGATATTCGGAGAGAGAATCGTTATTTCCCCATCTGGTCTCGAACATGAGACGATAACAAATTATTTTCCTTTCTGTCTCTCCCAGCTTATATTCTTAAGGCTAGACAACTTAACGTCCTCACCAGCCTCAAAATTCTCTTTCCACTATGTTCTTAATTTTGCTTTCAAACGTTTGTGTTGCAAGTTTATAATTTCATATCTCAGCTGATCACCTAGCTTCTGCCATTCTGTATTCATTGTCTCTCCGTCTCTTCTTAAATGCACGAATTATAAAAGAAGACCTCCCCGTACGCTACGCCCGTGGTCGCCCAAGTTCTTATCCTAGTTTTCGGTGCAGCCACTGCTCATCGCCCGCACGTGTGTCTTCTGTCTTCGTCACGGATCGATCCTGCAAGCGAAGTGTCAGACTGGCGAGTACTGCTTCCTACAGAGACTTCATCTCGTCTGCCTATTCCGTAGCCAGAAATTGTATTTGGTTAGGAGAGATGAAGGTAAAGTGTCCTCGTGCCTAAACAGCAAATCATAAAGGCGCATAAGGCACTGCCTTCCCATTTTTGTAACTTTTAACCACAAAAATAAAGTATATTATTGACCTCTTTACACAAAATATATCATACATGTAGCATATCTGCAATAATTAGTCAGTTATCAGAAATAAAACAGTAATGTAAGCGTAGTTTTCGGGTGACGGCCATTTGTTACTCCCAATTTCGATGAAAAATTGCTCCAGTAATTGTTGCACATTTTTTAAAATCCATTCCCATACAACATCTAAAAACACTGCCACCTCAGAAGTTCACACGAAACATTTTCTGTACTAATATTGAAACTGTTAAATTCGGATGCCGGATAATGATGGCATGATGTTCATACCGAGTTTAGTGAAAATTAATTAGTAGATACAGAGTTTTAAAGTTTACTGCAGGCTTATGTTCCCTGACTTTAATTAACCTCGGCAGTTGATATGTCATTATGTAAAATGTTATCGCTGTGCCTAAGCACCATCACGTGAACATATATGGGGCTTGGAGATAAAGCTCCACTCATTGTTAATGTCGCTTTTAAATATAGGTGATTAGTCAGCTTCACGCTTCGGTCACTTTGTCCACAGTGAAAGAGTCCCGGGTAATCATTGGAGAGAATTCTGGGTTAGACTCAAGATCGGTCTGGGCGGTGACGAAGAATAAATTTTCCGTCTCTTTGTTGAATCGAACCACAGTCCTTCAGCACGTAAGCAGTCAGTCAGTTCACTGAGTTATACTGGCCGAAGTCGTTACATAAAACAGAAGTAACTATTTATAATATATAAATGCGACACAGGCATACGTATGCCTGCCCAGTTTTGAAGGGCTACTTGAATGCTGCCTTTTTGAAGATATTAGAGGTGATTTCTGAAAGATTGGACTATTTTATATAATTTTGCGGGGTTCTATCTGACGGAGAGGAAAATCAGGACCTCCCTTAAGAAAATTTAGTAGTAGAGAGTAAAATATTGGAATTTACACTTCTACCTTGCTACAGTTACAAATTCCAGTTTTTATTTCTAATTCTTTATGGGTCAGATTTTCTTCCTTTCATAACTTTGCTCTCACAGAATGACTGCATAATGAATCAGTTGAAGAGAAGTTAAAATTTCTATTAACATTTCTATCCAATTCGGCGCTAAAGTAATTTCATATCTGCTAAGAAGAAAGCTCTGGGGAAAATATTTGTACCCAAAACGGAAGAAGTAACAAGTGATTTGGGAACGGTAAGCAACGTGAAGAGTCTCTGTTCGTACTCTTCAGCTGGTACGATAGAATACTTATTATCGAATCACCTAGAGTACATAGGAGAAACAAGAAACTCACACGCAATTTGCATAGAAAATCTAACGTGAAAAGACTGTTTTGGAGGTATAGCTGCAATGGAAAAATAATATTAAAATTTATCTTCCAGGAATTTGTTTTGAATAAATCCTTACTGAGCTGCCTGGTATATGATCTAGTGGCTGGCCATTGTGATATTAGTGATGAACTTGTATATTATTTCCATAAGAACAGAAAATATTTTAATGTAAGTAGGATAAAGAAGTTAGCAATTAAGGCTGGTTCATGACGCGGATCTCCATGATTTATTAGGGTACAGGTCGCCTACTGTGTCTGTAATAAGTAGCTGAAATGCGAAACACAAGAAATGCATCCAGAATTTTTGTGTGCAAACACCGTCGTCACAAATCTTCAGATTTAATTTACGATGCATATAAATTCAACAATACATATCCTTAGTAACTGATAAAGCGTCATAAAATATTCTGTTAATAATGATAACAATAGCAGTCCAGTGCAATAGCCGTAGATACAAAACTTATTAATACCCGGCATAGTCTGTCTATCCTTGTCGCAGTTCCGTTCTTGAAGTTTCAGGAACTTAATCACTGGTCATAGCCTATGGCTAGGATGTGGAGCTGGCAGAAGGAAGGACAAGAAATTGTTAGTGGGGCAGCTTCTTGGTTAACGCCCATTTGGAAGATCGAGCAAGAAATTGGTTAATATGAAGATGTATCTTGGGGCAGTTATTTATGTCGGAAGTAGATGAAAGCCGGTATTGGGTCTAATGGTGGGCGATGTTGAACCTTCGGCTTCTGCTACAGTAGTTAATTGGTCATTATACAGAGCTGTTCCGCGATGACGCAATGAAATCAGCGTAACAAGTTTTAAAACATTCGCCACTGACATTGTTCATTGTTTGTATCTGAATTATTAGAACCTGCAGATTCATGTAACTTTCATACGATTACCAGATTCGTTTGTAAAATTCCATGAACAAATTTAACATATTAGTGCCAGTGAAACATTAGTTATTCGTTCAGAAACATTTAGGCTGTTTTTTATGTTTCTATTATTAATTTTTCTAAACGTTTACCTTAATGAAAGAAGTTCTTTTGTATATTTTCTCGCCATATTTAATTTGAAAATGACACTAGAATTGCTTCGCACTCCATACATTCCTTGTGACTCCATGGTGGTAATTAACAATCTAATGTCCTTTAGACTTATATACTGGTGGTATCTGGTTCAAATCTCAGTCCAGTTATCAGCTATTCTGAGGTTCCTCGTGATTTTACTGGGGCAGTTTAAGTGATCTGAGAGACTACCACTTTACATTCCTTCAAGATCGTTTAATATCAATTAATCAGAATCATTTTCTTGTCTCACTCGGCGCTATTTAGCCTCTGTAGTTGAGTAGGCAAAGAAAATAACTGAACATTGGATCGATATATATCGATACTGTTGAAAACAGGATTTGTAAATTATAAGAAGATGAGGCAACATTTAATGGCTTTGTAGGCGGGCAATCGTCCACGAAAATAGGTCACTTATTCTTTATACTATTGATATTAGTAATTGAATGGGAATCCGGCGCTCGCACACACTGGATATCAATAGTGTTCCGAACAAGCAACTCTCGTCTTTCGGAATGTTTGAAATCGACTGAAAATCTTCGCCTGTAAGTGTCTTTGAAAAGATGTTTCAAAAATGACGCTGTCATGGTGAAGTACGTATGAACCACGTGAAATTTTTAAGTTCTCACGGCAACGAATATGAAGATTGCTGAAGATTTCTGTCTTCTAGCTGTCTTTTGGGTTGTTGTACCGTGTGGTCTGGTAATTTACCGACTCGTCAGAAATTTCTACTGTCTCCATCATCGCCCTGAAACGTCAGTACTCTTCTGCCTGACTACACGGCCCAACAACCAAGAATATATCCATCTTCATATATGAACTGCTAACGCGAAA
Organism: Zootermopsis nevadensis; assembly: GCF_000696155.1. Next base: position 806,758 of record NW_019059889.1, read on the forward strand.
GTGGTATAGATAGGTATCTCACCTGATGGGTACAGTACATAGATAAATCAGGAAGACTGGGCAGCTTCAGGGAATAATAGAAGTTGAAAGAAAGTGTGACAATTTTGTGGTTAAACTGAAAGAAAGTGACAAGGGTTTGGGAGATTCATGCAGGAGCTGTATTTGAGTGTTCAAGAGAGAAAAATAATCAGGCATTTTATTCATGATTGTTACATTTGAATTTGGTAGACAAAGAAGTGTTATAACTTTTTACATCAGCTGTATTTGAACTTAAAAGAGAGGGAAAGTAGTTTCAGAATTTCTTGCCGTAGCAGTGTTTCAACTTGAAACGGAGCTAATGCAGTTCCCATCGAGAAAGAGCAAATATTCATAGTTTTGCAAAGTTTTATGAGTACTTTCATTTGAATCATCAAAAGTGCTGAAGTGAGACTGAAATTCTGTGATGTGCTTGTCAGCTGATGGAGTGCATATTACTCCACACAGCTCCATCTGTTGAATGCAGGATGTAGTGAAAACTCAGTAGTTGTTTTAAACTTTATAATAACAAGGATTGCTAATAATTTCGCCTTCCATGTGCTTGCTTTCCATATTGCTGTACTTATGTTAGTGTATGAGCAGTACTTCAGCCATGATGTGATAACGTCAGCCCAAGACCTCCCGAATACGATACAAGACTGCTAAGTACTCTGCAGCGACTTTTGACATTACGTTATTTCTGTAACTTGTATTGCATTGTATTGTATTGTACGTATTGCATCTCTTGTTATTTTGTCTGAAAGTTTTGATCTGAGGAAGACAGGCCTCATCGGGCTATTCTCACCTCTGACCTCTGTATAACCAGATATTTTTACTCAGTCCGACCTTTAGCTCTTCAAAGAAAACAATGTCACAGGAGGATAAACATATCACACAACGAAACCAAAAATCTATGAAAAGTATAACTGCAAGAAAGCTGCTTACATGTTTCCGTGTAGTGATGATAGTCTGGCACCTTCTGATAGTCGTGTTGTATTTACTGACTCTGGTCCTCGTATTCCTTCCCCCAATTCAAATTGTATTCTTCGGAATCAGTCCACCGGAACACCAGGCAGATATCAGCTGTGCTGTCCACCAAACGGGCGGGCGAACAGAGGGACGGAAGTGACAAGAGCAATGCAAACTACCTCTCAATTGAAGCCGATCGAAAGTGTTAAACTTCTATCAGGGCTGTCATGGATGGTCTGGCGAACGGAACAGAACTTTGTGTATGCTGGTGAGAAAAACGAGTTGCCATGATCATTCCAATTTAAGTTTATCGGGACTTGGTCTCTGCTTTTCTTTCATGAGATGTGAGCTTAAATGCAGGCAGTTTACATGATCCTGCAAGAATACTTCCAGAATACGATCACATTCGACCAGACTCTGATAAATTAGGAACCTGAATCGAGGTAGCACTTCTGTATCTGATTTATCGGAAAGGTCACTAGCATATATACACTGCATTGTTAATTTTTATGCTAATTAATAAAGGTTTATAAACTGAATAGCTTATTTGGCGTCGTATGAGAGAATGTTTGAGAGTTTAGGTTCTCACGGTGACGTTCTTATGGATTCTTATGCTATGTTGTCTTTTATAAATTCACCCGCGTTTCAGGGCGATTATCAATCTGATGATGGAGGTAGTAGACACCTCTGAAACGTCGGTAAGATTCTACCAGACTACACAGAGAATAACTTCGGGAGAATAATTATTCTTGGAGATGTTTTCTGGTCTATTTAACGACTTTCATTTAACAACCGGGGTTTCATCCCCGACTGCGACAGAGGATTGTTATTCTAGCCTCTGACCTCTGTATAACCAGATATTTTTATTCAGTTCGACCTTTAGCTTTTCAAAGAAAACAATGTCACAGGAGGATAAACATATCACACAGACTTTCACTTTCCTGTGAACTGCTTCGCTGCCTTGATATCACATTATTTATTGATTCCTAATACCATTGGGATTTTCTGGTGGTGCTTCTAAGAACTGCAAACTGTTAAGTATGATGATACACCCTGTAGAATTTATTTATTTATTCTATTTTAAGGATTCTGTCAGTAATTAAGACTATATACTGACGATTGATAAGATTATTAGTGAATGAGGAAGGATATGGTAGGAAGAGGCCTTATAACTCGTTCGTTCACGCAGACTATAAATAATTATGAATTCTTTCTTTCCTCAAGTGTTCATGAAAATTGAATCTAACCTCAAAATTGGGTTGTATTTTGATGTTCTAATTTATCTTGAGTTATTTACAAAAACTACAAATTTAATATTTAACAGCTCTCATCGGTTTGATAAGCTTAGCTGTTACAATGACGTGGACTCAGCAAAATAAACGCATTACGTAAATGCGTTGTGGATTTTAAATATACGTGCCTATACAGAGGGAAGATCATAACGTAACCAAATTAGTAATATTTAGTAATTCGGTTCGTACCTCACAAGGAAACGTCGTTTCACTGTTGCAAAGTCCAGTCGATTACCAATGTTCAGAAAGAGTTTTACTCTTTATTCCGAAAATCATATAAAACCCCTAATGGGACACACTGGGAGATAAGGCAGACCTAGCTATGGAAAAGTTGAAGTACAGTAACCGGGACCAAAATTTGCGTTCCTCCTACGTTACTAGGTTGAGGGTTAGACGAAAGCAGACGCATATATTTTGTAAACCAAAGACATTACCGATACAGGAATTGAGGCAGCGAACAACAAAGTACTGCCGATGGTAAATAATGTTTATGGTATCTGATATCCCTCCAAACTCCTCTGATCTCCCTTGCCTTTTACTTATAATGATCCTGGAACGTACAGATTCGTCGTAACTATTGTAGGTGATACACATAATAACCACTTCTCACTACTTGTCACTCGGCAGGGCAACATTTTTCTTGACTGCTATTAAATCAGAAGGTTTAGAGCTTATTACCATGTTCGCAAGGGTCCAACACTGGTCTCTATTACGAGTCAAATTAATCAAATCTACACATTAATATCATATGTATCTAATACAATTTTAATATTATCATTCCGTATGCGACTAGGTCTTCCAAGTAGATTCATACTGTCAATTCTTACGACTATGATTCTGTATGTATTTCTCATCTCTCTCAAGAATTTAGCTCGCTAGAGACCCATGTGCTGGTCTCTTGCTGAGCATTTAAATTGCACTGAAGGAAATACAGGAAAATTCAATCAAAGAGCCCGGAAAACAATTGAAACAGCACGACAACTTCAATAGACTGTTTTCACCACATAAAACATTTAATCGAAACCTGTTGAATGGTTTTAGAAATTGAACAAATAGATTGAAGGAAAGACAGACAGGCTTTGAAATCATAACCTTTCTGGATAAAAGAACTGTATCTCACAACATTCGGAATTTTCTTGTGGAGAGAAAGTCGGCCACTGGATTACTGTTGGTAAATAATTTATCTGGATCCACTTGTGATTTAGTCACTGCGCCTTAACAGAACTACTATAAATTACATGCTTTCACGAGTAAACTGGCACAACTTTGTATTTACAGAGCGGTGTGTGTAGTTTGTATTAATACGTGGTTTACAAATTGTCTTGCATAGGCACGTGGAAATTACTTGAATTGCTTTGTTTTCAGAATATAATTTATGAGGTGAAAGTGAAGCATCACTGCTTTTGTATCAATTATTTGTGATGGCAGATGTGAACTGCGTGAAAAATATCCGAAAATTCCTCTTCAGTTTGTTAGTTGATTACGGAATATTAGTCGACTCATTTGCTGTGGTTAATTGCGGTGTAAATTCCCTGATATTAAACCCATATCCAGCAAAGAGTGTTTAACTTATTCTATTATTATACTGATACTGTTGATCTTATTATAGCCATTTCAGTGTGATAGGTCTCGATTGTTCAGAAATTACTAGGGTTTATACGTCATAGCTTTCCTTTGTGTAACGGAAGGAGCGGCTGAGATGTTGAACGGATATTTTTATTCTTAACTAACTAACTAACCAATCAGCTGCCAGACAGTCTGGTTTCATAAGCATTGGACCAGATTCTGATTCAGTTTTTCAAATACACATTGTCTGTCATGATGCCTCCCTCAAACATGTTATTCTAGTCTCGCATCTAACTACATGTTTACCGTCTATCTGCTGACATATTTGTTTTTCTTACTACTCATCGACGTATTTTGTCTACGAAATTAATAAGCGTATTCTTGTAATATGTGGTATTAGGCACCTATGGTAAAAGCTGATGAGCTAATTTAATTTTCGTCTGTGACATTTAAGTCTTCACGAAGTAAAATACAACCTTCCAATCTCTCGATTTTAAAGGTTCATCCTACAAAAGAATATTGTGCACAATATAAACTCCGTAACTAATTCTGAACTGTGTTTTTACATGAAACGTTTGTTGACATTACAGTGAAGCACAGTGAAAACTAAATTGTAATTATAGACCTATAATGAAGGACCCTTAATTAAGTTTGCGCTTTGAAACAATAAATGTGTGTGTGCAGTTAGACCAATGAGGTATACAAAATCTTAAATAACTCATTTGAAGAGATTATTTATTTAACTTATTAGCAATGTATATGATCTTAAAACTTTGCATACCGTGTAGTGTATTAGAATATAGAGTGAACAAACCAACAACTATTAACACTATAATGGAAACTATGTCCATTATAGTGTTAATAGTTGTTGGTTTGTTTACTCTATAATGTATATGAGTCTTTGGTCACAAGTATAATGCATTAAACACGAATAAATGAGTGCTGTACCTTCAAAACATACTTTTTGCTCAGTTTTCATTCTTGTTTTTTAACCAATTTGGTGTAGAGAATACATTTGTATTTTTTCTAATATTTTCTTCATTTCTCGGTCACAAAATTGGGCATACAGTATGTGTTAAAACTTGTACTTCAACAAAACCAGAGAAGTGCAGCAGAATGGAAGAGACATTTATTCCCTTGCGATCTGGTTGGTCTTGATGCCTGCTTATTGCTGTTACATCACATGAGCCATTGAAATACAAACCAATGGAATGACTTCATCCTGTAAGACTTTGGAACAGGCAATTAAGCCTAACCCTGCATGGTTCATGCTGGTGAAGATGTTCATGGCGATTCGAAAGTTAATGGCAATACGGACGTTAAACTTCGCAAGATCAGATATTGTTTTCTTTGTATTTTATTACATACACACACACAATACCGAAATATGGTTCAAATAAAATTTTCATATGTGGACCTGTGGCTAATCAATATTTTGTATGATGAGTCATATTTTTTTCAATAAAATGTGTTAGTTCGGTTTTGATGTAGGGTTGTATTGGATCGGTACAAACTAAAATTAAATTTTCTTAACAACGTTAAACGTAGATTATTCAGTACGCCATTTAATCGACATTCTTTTAGTAGCTTCAGGTGTGAAATATTCTAAGGATAAATGAGACACGACTTTCGCAGCAAGTTGGAAGTTTCATTCGTGAACTTTGTATAAAGAACGCACAGAAGTTCGGGTGTAAATACTTTAATCTGAAGTAAAGTTTTCAACTCTTGTTTACGCAGCAAAAACCTTTCGTTGTATATTTGTGGAAGAGATAGACTTAATTAATGAAACTGAAAATTCATAGAAAGCATTCATGCGAAAATAAATTTGGAGAGGTCCGAGACACTAATAATGTAAGACAAAATTGACAGTGAAGAACATTTAAATTATAAACTCGATGGAATGAAATGAGATGCGTTCAAATAAACAATTTTATGTTAGAACCGCAAAGGGAATATTGAATCTGAAAGAATTAGTTTGTCTGGACAAACGTTTCCTGAAAGTTATTGGTTTGTGGAACGCTGATAAGAGAGAAATGAAAATAAGTTTGAAAAATAGACGTTTTAATGTCGAGAGACAAAAATAATGCCAGTAACCAGACTATGCTGTTAAAAAATCTGAATATTTTATCGGGTATACACACAAATTGCGTTTAAGTTATATTTCCCATTTGGTCTGTTTATTGCCTTTCTGACTGCATACTTACCCACCTATTTATCTATTTATTTCTATCAGTATATTCATAGGCGTATATATGCCTGACTGACCATCTACCCATGCAAATATATATTTTCTATTAGTTTCAGTGCATGAAGATTTTCTCATGAACAAGTCTTTATTGAATCCAAAAGCTGAGTAACCATCCTGTTATGTGTTGTTTCTTGAATCTGTCACACGCAAACTATAAGATAATATAACTTGTGAGGCTACATGTTTCGGCCTTTTCAGATCGCCATCTTCAAGTGCTTGAAATTATTTTTATGCAGTATTATTGGCGTTGGTAACATGGTTAGATTCTGAAACTCAAACTTTTTTCGAAAATGTTATGCTTTTGTTAAAACTAATGAAATGTTAAAGTCATTTTTCCATACATATAAATAATTTTATCTTTTTATTCATTTTAAAAAACGTATTTTATTTTTGTAAAAGTGGGATAAATAATTTTATCTTTTTATTTATTTTAGAAAACGTATTTTATTTTTGTAAAAGTGGACCCATAATCAAAACACAACCTTGCTACTGATACCTGTAACATCAAAATAATTTGTATGTACGCCTAAAATTGCCGATCTGGATTTGCTGAAACGTGTAGACTCACAAGCGTTGTCATTTTGTAGTTTTTGTCTGATGGATTAATAATTGAACTAGTTTGAGTTGTACTTTTTGTATATTATGAGATGGTTATATTTGCCTCATTTCTCCCTCCCACCGCATTTCGGATACGCGTTTACTGCTCATGAACCAGTAATAGGTTTTTATTCGATGCATTCAGTAGAGTGTTATTATGTAACGACGTAGATAATACTGACGTTCTTCGAATTCATATGTTATTACACAGAATCATCAATTCACAGATTGCATTAAAGCAGATTAAGGATAAAAAATCCTTCATTTCTGATGTTTCAGTGTATGTTAAATGATACAAATATTTCCATTTATACAGCTCTATACATAATATAACATCAGGTCTGTATTGTGGCTAAGTGGTAAAGGTATTTTAAATAATCGGGGAATTTACTTATGAATCACAATTCAGCCCGTCCTTAATTATATTTACGTTCTCAGAATCAGAAGTAATCCTATTGCAGAATAGAAATGTCTCTAAGTTCAGCCAATATGACGGGCAGTTATCGTATTTGATGCAGATCCTACTGAATGGGAGCTAATGCACGTCTTTACGTAATTTATTTTAAATGAAACTGATTTTATTACGTCTGTAGCACCACGCAATAGAAAAGAAGCAAATAATGAAGATCCTTCTCGTACGTTATATGAACGTTTGAGGTATTAAAGCTCTTCAAAAGTAATATAATCTGATAAAATGTGCTCAATTATGGTTCAACAGAAAATGTTACTACATTGCGAATTATCATCCAACGAAACCAAAAATCTATGAAAAGTATAACTGCAAGAAAGCTGCTTACATGTTTTCGTGTAGTGATGATAGTCTGGCACCTTCTGATAGTCGTGTTGTATTTACTGACTCTGGTCCTCGTATTCCTTCCCCCAATTCAAATTGTATTCTTCGGAATCAGTCCACCGGAACACCAGGCAGATATCAGCTGTGCTGTCCACCAAACGGGCGGGCGAACAGAGGGACGGAAGTGACAAGAGCAATGCAAACTACCTCTCAATTGAAGCCGATCGAAAGTGTTAAACTTCTATCAGGGCTGTCATGGATGGTCTGGCGAACGGAACAGAACTTTGTGTATGCTGGTGAGAAAAACGAGTTGCCATGATCATTCCAATTTAAGTTTATCGGGACTTGGTCTCTGCTTTTCTTTCATGAGATGTGAGCTTAAATGCAGGCAGTTTACATGATCCTGCAAGAATACTTCAGAATACGATCACATTCGACCAGACTCTGATAAATTAGGAACCTGAATCGAGGTAGCACTTCTGTATCTGATTTATCGGAAAGGTCACTAGCATATATACACTGCATTGTTATTTTTTATGCTAATTAAATAAGATTTATGAACTGAATAGCTTATTTGGCGTCGTATGAGAGAATGTTTGAGAGTTTAGGTTCTCACTGTGACTTTCTTTTGGATTCTTATGCTATGTAGTCTTTTATAAATTCACCCGCGTTTCAGGGCGATTATCAATCTGATGGTAAAGCGCAGCAGGGGTGTGACGCTGACCACTCACCCATATCTAAGAATGAGTAGGAGTTATACCGCTTTCTCCCTCAAGTGCTTATATGGTGTGTAACGCGACAGCTTTGCATTTTACTATTGTTACATAGTGCCGAATGATGAGTGTTTTTGAAAGGACTGATGGAACCATACTGCGTATAACGACCTTCTGAACCAAAACGAGATCAAAAGCTCCAGATTAAATAGCAGGAGTGGTCACCAGGTGCGGATCGTTCAAGTTAACCGTATTATCCCGGCTAAAACTTATAAAACTGAAAAATAAAATGTCTTTATTAGCTGACAAATTTTTAGCTGCGTTTTATACCCTTCAATCACGGCTCGTTGAGGGAATGTTTGACGGAATAATGGCAAAAAATATATAAATCTCATTACTGCACCTCGTTAGTGAGTGGGTATAATTTGGAAACTATATTCTGTGATAAATTGCAATAAAATATTTGAATATTTGTAAAATTTTGATTATAAATAACATAAAAGGAGACTGTTTTGTCATTTCTAGCGGATTGCCTCAGAAATTTTGTGAAGAATCCTACTAAGAACATCAGTCAGGGTAACGTGTATAAATTCGAAGAGATTTGAAATCGGGACCTGTAGAAAATGACGCAGGAACGATAAATTTTACACAGTAACCCCATCACAGAATTTAAAGGGATGTTGCTTGTGCGCCTAGAGCTGTAGGCTTTATAAGGTTTCGTGGTTTCTTTGTAACCAACTGTAGAACTTAATTTTGAAACTTTGGTTATTTTGTTGCTCTGTTGTTATTACGTCAGAAGTTTTACCCTTAAATCTTACGTGATAATGCATTTTACTGTGTATCGTAATACCTAGGCTTCCATTAAAAATAAAGGATAGGTTCAGGCTTTCATGCTTCAGTGTTTTCCTGTTGATGAAACCAACTCATATTGCATGATGCCGCTGAGAATCGCAGTAAATCATATTTATGTGCTTCGAAGACATTGTTTTGATTTAAATAAGATAAAATTCTATTTTTAGTGGGTCCCTTGCCGCCGTGGCATGGCATGTCCTCAGGGTGCGGATAGCTCGTAGGGGAGAGCGGGTAAATGGCGTTCACATCAGTGAAATGCAAGATAAGACAAAACGTATATGACATTTTTAAAATTTATTCAGTATTAAATTCATGCAGGGTAACAAATTCATTATAGAAAGTGATAACTTAAGAGTAGCTCTGACAGGTACGTTGCACTCTAGGGCAGCTTCAGAATGTTACTGAACTAAACAGAACTATGAATTAAATGCGTTTTGTTAATAAGTACAAAATATTTAGACTTTTAAATCATTTTAAAGTAAAAATTATGATTTAGGTTAATTCACCTGAGAAATTTGAATCAAAATTATACATCACGGGAACACAAGAAAAACGTTCATTATCTCGGTAACTTCGCTAAAAGAAGATGGCGAAATCTATTTTGCACGTCACCGACTAATGAAGTAAATGGCATCACCAGCTGACAGCATCAATCTGCTATAGTTTGTTGGAAAAGTGCCTTTCCGTCACTCCCACGTCCACCACATGCCTCCCTCCCCCAAATATGGTGGATAGCTTCAAATAGATCTATATCGAATGAGCAGTTGCAGACAGTAGGCACGGGACAATAATCTAGAGGTTCACATTTCCTTATTGAAATCAAATGAGTTTTTTTATGAAATTTTACACACAACCTCTGAATAGATGGATTCTTCGATCGTTCGAGAGCAGGGTACCGAAGAGAACATTAGGACTTGATACAGAGGAAGTCGCAGGAGTCTGGAGAGATGAGGAAAGCAAACACAGACTTTGGTATAAAAACCGCTTGGGACAACGTTTGGCGCATCCTGGTTTGACGATATTATTCAGATTGATGTTCAATAAATACGGTATCATGATGTGCAACTTTTTACTTGGCTCACGATGTGTCCATAGTGAGATCATACGAAAGGAATGATGAAGTACTGTGTTTTTAAACTAGTGTGTCTGAATGAATGTAGCCTGAAATGGAGGATGTGGATCTCTCTACAAAAGGTCTACACATGAAAGACAGACCAGATTTTATTACCGTCATGAGGAATGTTTTGTAAGAAAAGTAAACCATGTGTACATGCCTTCTTTACTGAACGTCGAAGACATATCACGTCGTCAAAGTAGGATTGTGTTGTACAGGTTGTATAAGCCTACAAAATACAAAAGCTGGTATCAGACCACTACGTTCCACAATAAATAAAAATTCAAATAAAAAGTCAGTTGTGTCTTTATATATCTTGGCATACGAGTAGGGTTAATTCATAAATGGTTGCGGTGAACATCAGTAGCAATACGGGATTGATTCCATGTAAAGAATGGCTATAACAACTTCAGTTGATATAGCGTCGGTACAAATACTTACGAATTGGCCAGAAATGTGTATATACGTGCCAATGAGTTTATGAATATTGTATATAAAGATTTTTTTACCAAGTCTTGTACTAATAATTTTTACTGTAGTTCAATCCGCATATGAAAATCGATCAATTAATAGATACGTTTTCTTTTTACACAGTTGTAGGGATCATTGGTTCTGCGATTTGATGTTTCACGCGCTTTCACTTTTACCTCCCGATGTTTCGCTATATATATATATATATATATATGTGTGTCTTTGTTCAACTTTATTATATGTTTCTAGATTTGTTTCTCCGATATCTTCGCTTTCCTGTACCGTGTTTTGTCATATTTGTTTAATATCAATACATTCACTTCTACCTTAACTGGTTTACTTTTTTATTTTTTGTGTCCATGTTTTCACTTTGAAAAACTTTTTGTCTGTGAAGCCTAAATATAATTTACTTTCATATTAATTTGAAAAATGGAACTGCAGTGACTCACTCTGTGTTTCTGACTGCTACTGCATAATTCACTTACATCACATTAGTTTATAAGATAAATATTGAAACATTATAAAAAACAAGGAGAATGTTAATCGAGAGAAATAAGAACCCATTTTTTGGAGAAAATTGAGATTATAGTGATGGAGAACAAGATGAGGATGAGAGCAGCACAAACAGGGTATACATCTCAATGAAAGCGGTCTTCCCGCGAACAGTTCATACGAAGATAAAATCAGGATTTATGCTGATGGACTGAAGCACGATAGTATTCATTAGACAGCGAGGTGGAGCTAGACCAAGAGCACAGACAAATTAAGAGATGTGGTGAGACGCCTTCCCGCTGCCTTACAAGAAAATGGGGAAAAGCAGTCCTCTGGAAATTGTGTTTACAGAACTCGACGTTATTGAAGAGATGTCATCAGAAGGAAACACTCGACAGTCTGAACACTCGGCGAGAAGCTAATTATATGCATCGACATTTCTACAGATGTCTGACTCCATTTTGAATTTGTAGCACAGACAGTATTTGAAGCCCGTGCACTGAATTTTAGAGATGTACGAAATCACATGGTTTCCACAAAAAATATTTTAGAAAGCACAATTTTTCAGCTCTTTTTCTGCCGTTGACTGTTACCATTTCCCATAAGAAATGACCAGAAAGCACAGTTTTTATTTGAATTCTCAGCTGCTTATTTTGAGGCACTTGAACAGAATATTAACCTTCACTCAGCGTGTCTTTTAATTCTCGACGTTGGTATCGTAGACATAAGACAAACCGTTCACTGCATCATGTAACATGGCTTTGTGATCATCGTACTGAAAATAATATAAGTGTACTCTGGATGGACGACCGTGTAACCTTCATAAATTTTCTTGTCGAAAGATTCCCTTTCTTTCTTTTATAAATATTTTTATACAGCTTCCGTCAACAACTAACAACTAAGATTTGTAACTTGGAATTAACCGTATTATCTTCGGTTATACTCAGTAACTTTCAAATAAATATCGCATAGAAGGCTTTAAGGATTTTCAGTAACTTGATCTGAAAGGGTACAACTGAAAAAGGGGAGAATGTTAGTAAGGATAATAGCATTATCAAAGCAGTGGGCTAGAAAGATAAGAAAGGCAGGAACAGCTGTAGCTGAGGGGAATTTTTCATGCGAATAATGGTTTGAAGCCCCAAGTAGTGCAAACTAAAACACACACGAGCTATGCTGATGTAAGTGACAGGATTGGAGAAATAAGTCGCAGAACTTCAGGTAAACAAACAACATTTATTTAGTTGTCATAAATTATTTTATATTACAGAAGCCATATGAAGTGAAATGATCAACTTGTAATTTAGGAAGCAATTTGTTCGTGACCTCTGCCATAGAGCTGAAGACAGGGCTGTAATTGGAAAGGGAATACAGCGATATAAAAAATAAAAACAAGATGATAGTTTTCTTATTTCTCCTGGCTGGAGATAAAGCATACTAAATCCTAAGCAGTGAGTGCATTCTGTTGTGAGGGACGTTGTGTTGGTCTGTGTAATTTTTTTTGTGTTGGAAACTGTACCAAGCAAACTGGCCCTCAAATAGTAATAATCCCTAAAATATCATCGCTCTTTCTAATTTGACGCTGTTTTATAAATGTAAACTACACAGTTACCTCGATTTTATATCTAAACTAGGTTTAATCTGCAGAAAATTGTATTCATGCAGAATGTTCTTAGAATAAGTCAGAAAAATTTTAACTGGAAAGTTAGTAACAGTGATATTTCTGAATCTCTGTTGCTCTTGGCGAACTGAGTGTTGCTTTATGAATATTAACTACACAGTCGTCTCGCCTTTGAGTCCAAAGTTGAAATAAACTTCATCTTAAAGTCGTATTAAATATCCTAAGTATATTAAGTGCAAAAGGACATAGGTCTGTTGTTCGGAGCAGATAAAGAAGCTGGAGGGAAGGCAGTGGTGGATTAAGTTAGGAAAAACTTTGGGGGGTGAATAAAGAAACTTATTGGGTTGCCGCCCTCTGCTTTCATTCACAGATCTCAGTGAATCTCAAAATGTTCTTAATCATTAATGTGTGATCCAAACAGCCGATAGAAACTTGTATATGTCTCATTGAAGATTTTTGAAAATAATCTGTTAAAATGTTGAATTGGTTGTACGGTTGGTAAACGAAAAATGTAAAATGAATTTCTTCGTAATTTGTACTCCTTGTAGTCTTATTGTGCATGATGACAAATAACCGTGTTTGCAGTTCTTATACAATGGCAAAATGTAAATATTACTGCTACTGTAGCAAACCTTCAGGTTTCACAAAGGTAATTTTACTTAAAATATATACTCAAAGGTTTGTCATTAAAACTTGATCTGTGACTGCTATTTGAACTATATTCAACCGATGAGTGACGTATGGATTCTTTCTGCGAAGAAATACGAGTTGAATTTGAAAGCTATTCAAACTCTGCTGTTTTATTTAATTTGTCTTTTTTTTGCTGAGAACGTTCTCTTCCAGTCCGTAACTTAATTTTTCTCGTCTCTGTAATTTTAATTTAATTGCAATGTTTTCAACACTTAGAGATTCTTGGAATGGGCTTGTAATTTAAAATAATAAGCAAAAATGTAGTTAGAATGTTAAAAAAGACATAGTATTTTTAGGAACAATAAAATACAAGAGATTGATAATGTAATAATTCTTATTAATCAAGAAACAAAATAAAAACTCAGTTATTTGTTTGTTAAAAATTGTAACACGTCATAAATATCCGTGTTACATCATATTTTCCCACTGTATATGTTGGCGTTTATCGTCAGACAACAATTTTCTTCCTTGAAACGCTTGACAGTCTTTTAATTAATGTAAGAAACTCTACATGGCATGTGTAAGTGTTACGTGAAAGTTTATGCCATGTATACTGCACAGTTTGTTCCAAGCCATTCAAGATTCCGTTTCAGAATTATGGTTTATAATATTAGGATCAGAAATGCATCTAACCTACATGAATGAGAAGTATTCGTATCATTGTGTCATGACAGATCACAAGTCACCATATTCCTTGTCCGCAGGTTTTAGGCAAATATTAATGGCAGCTGAAATTTTTGCCGAAACTTTGCTCAACACCAAACATTCGACGCGTCTCCCACACGAAAGAGGAAGTTATACATCGCCACTATAGTGTATTAGCTCTCTAAGATATTTTACTTGCCAAGTGGTTCATAGTTGAAAGAAGAAGGAAATTACGAGATGTGTCGGTGGAACTTCGCAAATAGTTCTCATCACCTTGTAATGTTGCTATAGTGATACAGTCAAAACGCGTAGAGGTGCTAGGAACAAGTAGCGCGCATGCGGCAACGAACATGTACAAAAGATTTTTTATAAAAGCTCAATTGAAGTTAGGGCGTGGGGGAAATATAAATACGAGAGTAATATTATTATGGACGCAGACAAAGATTTTAAAGACTTCGGTTTGACTAATATAATTAATGATCCACTGTCGGCCTTGTTTGATGTCGATGATGGTCCTTGTGGTTCTTAAACGACAGGGAATGGCCTCTTCACTTAAATCACTATTTACAACTTAAGCTTTAAAGGCCGAAAGATAATTGTATCTTCTACCTGATTTAAAGTTCAGTAACTCTGCATTTTTCCCACAGAGTATATTTGTGTGTTTGGTGTAATTCTCAGAATAAACATAGATTATTTCCTTAAACACCATTAACCAGTTGATATTTGTAATGGAGACGTGTTGTGTCTTCTTTGAGGTATGGACTGAATTCTGAAATTTTATTTAAACGAGTTTCGGCTTCAAAGAGAAAGGCAGGCCTCAACCATGAAGTTAGTTCGTTGTTAAAGAGGTTGGACGTTTTGAGGAAGCCTAAGAGACAGATACATGACTGCTTTATAAGACTTGTTTACCCGTTAAGAACTTAGACTTAAGTTAGCACTTAACGCCATTCCATCCCACCTGTATAGCGCTAACGCGATCACTTTGCTCATTGGTTTAATGGGGTGTTCAGACTTTATACATGCAAGTATGTGTAAATGGCTAGCTTACGTGTGTGCATCGTGAAATATATGATGGTAGTTCTCGTATGTTACCATGGATACATATTTTGACATTGTTTCTTTATTGTATGGCTTCTTTTAAACGTTATCTTTTTTAAGCTGTACTAGTTGTTGATATCGCAAGAATATGATCTTGTTCACTAAAAGACGTTTCTGCTTATAGTACTGAATATTCTGTGAGACTGAAGCAGCGGAAGTGTGATTTATATACAGACTATTAATTTATACTCTCGTAAATGTCTTGATGATAAGGGTGATCCTTATAATTTAACGCTTTGACACCGAATGAGTGAGGGTGAAAGGAAAGTGGGGAGTAATGAAAGACAATACATTTAACGGGGTAAACAGAGGTAAATTAACGGCTGTGAAGATTCCCAGACAGTTATCACTCGTCCTTTTGCTGATGGGAGCTTGAAGAGATGTAAGGTATTCGGAAGTAGAGGAAGTAGAGAGATAAACAATGGGAAGAAGGAGAGAAGTTGAGAAGAGTCTTAATGAACAACATTAGGACTCCGATATTAACTTTGGATGGGCGGAATTTGGTGACAATTTTTGTGTCAGAATGGAGGTGGTAGCTGCATTTATCTAAATAATGTTAAGAAATCAGTCTCAGCCTTAAAGAGAACAAAGTACACCTCGATTACGAAGCTCAACTGCTTGATGCTGTTTAAGGAAATAATCCCTTTTTACACTGAGAATCGTAAACGACCCACAAATGGGAAATACAGAGTTATTTTCTGTGGTGCACATGGTTACTACAAGGCTTTGAAATGTTAAAATTTGTAATTTTTAACTCCGTAAACAAACAGCTTTTGTGTAGACCGTATTTGTCTTGACTGTTCCAAATCCAGAATTTTTGGAAGTCATTATTTCAGTACAAGTTTTGAAGTTTTTTTTCTTTGCGACTGAATTGAGTGATATCTTCTCAGGCGATAACCACAAGGCTGATCGCCCAAGAAAATTTTAACGACTTTTCCAACTAATATCAACTGTCACATCAGCACCTTCGAAGTATTTGTTTTTACAGATTTTAATAGATCTTTAAGTCATAGAAATTTAACTTAGTAGTATATGTTCTTAGTTATGTAACGTTAGTTGATAATGTACTTTATCTTTATTGTCATTTGGGCAGTTTATCGTCTGTTTCTTATGGTGACAACCAGCACCTGCTGACTCAGAGATAAGTCGTTCGAATCCAGCTCATTGCATTGCGTTGTCTTGTATTTCCATGTAGCAGTAGATGCTTACAACGGCTTGGTAGTCCGTTAAACGAGTTTTGTCACCGGTCTTAATAACGATTTATGAAACCTCTGGAGTAGAATGAATTAAGATTTTATCACCAAGAAGAGTTTGTGTGACAGTTTCGCTTTAATATTTTGTTACTCGCGATTACGAATCGTTTTCTTCTATAAAGCTTACTTATTTATCAACTCCGTACTATTACAAAATTCAGTAGGATATTATTCTTGTGTCTGAACAATTTTTTTCCTTATTACCGTATTTCCTCCATTTTAAGATACACTTTTTTCACATTTTTTAAATTTGGGTGTGTTTTAAATTTGACAGCGTATAAGAATCGATGTCGAAAAATTTTATTCTATTGTATGAAAGTCTTCATGTCCATAAAACTAGTCATGAGACAGTAAACACAGAGGTTGCAACAAAGACGATTCCGAAAGTTAACATAAAAATAAGTATAGAATATTGACAATTACTGTTGTAATATACGTACTTTTATCCTGAAAACCTATTATTAAATTAAGACCGCCAAAGAAGAATTTTTGCTTACAGCATTAATGTTATTAGAAGTTTCAGGATAATCTGAGTTTCCGAAAAGTGTAGGAATAATTGGAAGTTATTTCACAGGGGCATTAACAATGCCCACTAAAAGTAACAAAAGGTTAATCACCAAAGGAAGTGGTTTGGAGCCATCTGTGCTGATCTAATGAAAGTCTAAAACTAGCACCGAGTCCGCTTATAATCGAAGCTGTCTTTGTTACAAGCATTTATATTCTGGTATTTCATTTGAGAATTCCCCACCGTAGAATATATTAACTTCGAATACCCTTTTAAACGTAGAGTAACTTATTTGAATGTAAAACGCATTCACATAATCACACATTTTAGACAGCCTTATGTTTGTAGACGACCCAGTGTGGTTCTCTTAAATGTCGTCTTTAACGACGCTATGTTTTATAAAATCTTCATATTTACGTTCACATCTGAATACAGTGGATTCCGATTAATTGACACGCACCGGGAATAGAAGACTTTGGCCCAATTAGGCGGCTGCCCCAATTATACGAAGTTCCACGTAAAGAGTTAAAAAGGTTTATTCTTTAAGATTTGTCCCAAATATACGTCTGCGGCGCCACGGTGGTCTAGCGGTTAGAACGCTGGCCTTGTAATCCTGGGGTCTCGGGTTCGATTCCCGGCGGTGCCCGAATTTATAACTTGTGTTGTGCAAGGCCGTGGTCTAGGCAACACGGAGTTTTCCTCCGGGGGCTTCCCCGGTTTCTCCGTGGCATCCCAACAATTACTCCATTCACACACAGAAGAAGGCAATGGCAAACCACTTCTGGATCATCGGTCAAGAACGTATATGAACAGGTCCCAGACCGAGAAAATGATGGAAGGATCCTGTTCATATGGACATGTCGTCAGACAATCTACTGTATTCATAAACTTTATAATGCATATCCGTGGAATATTTGGTGCTATTTTTATTTTTCAATATATGGCTGCCGAGTTATCTGCTCCCGTTAGAGTTTCAAAGAAATAAACATGTGTGATTTACTCCTTCTTCATTTGCCTTCCGTGCGATGACTGTATTATGTTCTTGGTTTACTCAGTCCAATAAAATTATCTAAAGGATTCAAATTTATAACTCATTACCTATTCGTAACATATATATGCAGATGCCTCAGTAGTAGACATAGTAACAGCGATGCCTTTGTTAATAATGGTTAAAATAATTTAAAATAATGGTAGAATAAATAGGAAAGTACTGGAGAAAATTTTCCTAAGGTTTTGTTTCTTATTCAGATAACCGAAATCAATTAGGTGATTCCAGAATAAGTCTCTTCGTTGCGACGTCCAAAGATGGACTACAGTCCAAATGCGTCGGAGAGCATTTTATTAGTATAAAAGTCAATTGTATGATCCAGGCTGGCCTATTATGATTTCTTTTGTGTCTGGAGTAACCTAATTTTTCTTTATTGTTAAACATAGCCTGTGTATATTGGCCTTGGTTTACTTTGTATCTAACTTTAAAGGAACGTCCTGTCTTTCCAATATAAGAACCGACGTAGTCCTAACTGTTCAATTCGTTTGTCCCGCTGTTGTTTATTAGTCAGTAAATTGTTGTTTGTGGGACAGGTGTTTTTTTAAGTGAAAGATGCTTCTGACTGTACATATTGTGATTTCTAAATAGTTTTGCTTTTATTGTATTTTTGTTATCAGTATAAGCAAATGAAGCCTCTTTGTATTGTCAATCATCTGTCTTCTGTCATTTATCGGTATTGTTTACTTTGAATTTGCTTCTGTGCAAATTTAATTTACAAAATTCTATACAACTTATTGCAGAAATTATTCATTCAACCTCACAAATTCATATATCCGTCTCTTTATTATTACGAATAATACGAGTTTACAGTAAGTATTCATGCCATGCCAATACCAAATTTAATTATTTTTTTGTCAAGCCCTTCTTCAGTTATAAAATGCGTACAGACGTATATAACTTCTCACGTGGTTAATATAGTTCAGGCAAAGTTAAGTTATATTTCGTAGGTTTCTGGTGCGCATCACGAAAATCAAAGGGTTTGGAGTCAATATAAATCATGCGTATATGTACTTAATCCTACGGCTCAAAGTTATAATTTGTGAATATGCAATTCAATTCATTTAATTTATGTAGTGTTTGCCACGTATATGATCAATAGTCTTGTACAGACAAATGTTAGGTTTTTATACGAAGTATAATAAAAGTCTTTAGATTGGTTGAAACGTTATTGAAGGAAAGGTGGACAAATGGCTTGCGAATATGATAGCACAGTTCTGTTTTTTGTCGTTTTATACTGCATTATCTTCGTCCCTGTAAAATATTGGTAGATCTGTATGGCTAAATCACTCCAAACTAACGCCTCGTAACGCATTCACATTTGTTTTAGTTACTATCACTTCGGCCACTTTTCATGCTAATGGTAGGCGTGAAACGCTGGACCGTATGGAACAGAATCTTATCTGACAGCTTAATTCAGGTCCCTCTCGATTGGATATGTTTACGCTGAAATTCTGTTTCGACGTGTATTTGTATTTCAGTAACCCAGTATCGAAAACAGCGCTCTAACATCTGTGTCTATCCCGGAAATTAAATTGCCGTGTATTTGGGACTTAAACGTGGAAACATTAAATAAGTATAAATCTGATTCGGCTGCTAGCCGCAACGCACAGAACCCTTCATGCCAGCGTGCATATAAGTGTTTCTGTCATGAACTGCATGAAAGTAACACTTAATTAGAAATCCAGTAGGAGGTTTTTGTCAACAAGTTAAAGGTAGATATTATCCTCTTCCCGCCATGGCATGACTAAAGAAAAGAAATCGGCTTTGACAGCTGAAGACCGTCTTCCCGTAAGGCGTTATGCATTAAATCGGACAATTTGAAATAACTGTTTTACGGTTTTGAAGTCGTTGTTGTGGCAGATTTCCTTGTTTAAGAAAATAGAGTCGAGAAATAACGTCTATACCTGAAAAGAAAATAAGAGAGATTCATCTCGAATTAGTTGTTTCGTTTCGTAGAATCCAGCAATCTGAAATGGGCAATGACCTGTTGTGTTTTTTTAAAATGAATTCCAGAAAGTGTATTCTTTTGAGGTGCATTTCATATATTTTTATCCAGTTCAGTGCATTCATGTGTAGTTTCTTTTCAATTCAGCTTGAAAGACCTTTTTTTCAGTTCGGAATGCTTACTAGTTCGCTGTACAAATGTGCAGTTGTAAGAAGTCAGTAAAACAACCGCCTACGAGCTGGCTGGTCGGGGTTCTGTTCTTTGAAGCATAATTGGTTATTTTTCTCATCGTCATAGTGTTAAAAGACTCTGGTGACCTCCAGGTCATCAGTGAAAAGTTCCTGGAGCGCTAGTGGTTTGAAACTAGTATAGAAATTTGGAATGAATGCGTAGACTTTTTATCAACTCCGCCTACACGCTTGTGTGACATTAAAAGTAGAAATTACTGTGCCTTTACATTTACTTGAAGTAAGAGTAATTTGACAAAGGCATAACTTCAATCGTAGTCTAGAGCTTTGCCATCTGGTGTGCGTATGCCACACTGCATTACGCCATGTTTAATTTGTGAGATAGAAGCAGAACGGCAAAATATTCATTTGTTTTCTTCTGCAGCAGCTACTTGGTAATGTATCCACTTCTAGAGCACAATAGCTCGAAATGAACAAGCTAAAGATTTTCTTGTATCGTTCTGTGTACATTAGTTATGCTCAGTTCTTCTGTAGAGAAAATCATAACGATCCTGGGGCTGGATGGTTGTGGATGATACGGTAATATTCGAGTACGAGTCTGAGTTGAGCATTGCTCTGTGCCTCATACGTTAACCTGAAAGAGTTAAGTGATAGGTGAACAAGAACGTGTCTGATGGGATGAATATATAATAGTATGAATTACGTGGAGACTATTTCTCGTCGTAGTTTTACTTCCTGAAATTGTGTTCAGTAAGACAAATAGAAACTTACCTTAGAATGCTACTCAGTTATGTTAGCTGACACCGGTCGTTTCGAACACAGAATTATCAAAGTTTCTAAATTAACGTGTCATCGTCATATCAGCTTGAAAATTGCACACTACCGTACACTGCGATTAAGTGTTTAGCCCTTATACTCTGTACTCGGGAGGTGCCGGGTTCGAATTTCAGCCCCAAAACTTTCTTCCCTAGTTACTTTTACGTGATTTCATTCTCCCCGTTTAGATGATGATATAATAGTGATCCTATAAAGACTCAAAAGCTGTTTCTTTCATATAATTTATAGTTTATCAATGAAGTCGTCATATAACTCAAAAAGATAACATTTTTTCCTGGCGATAGACTAAACAACACGTCATGAAGACGTGTGGGGGCGCAGGTATATCTCCACTCTTTTCTCGACTTCGACACTAGATGGATGTGAATGAGCTTCACGCCGGCCGCTTTACCCCTCTGGATGAAATTTCCTGTACCCATTGGGTATGAGCCTGGGTGGGATTTAGAGCCGGTCTGGACGTGAGAGCCAAGAGAAAAATCCCTTTCTCCCGCGGGAACAGAACTACGTTCGTACAGCCGGCTTCTTAGACACTGCATAACATTGAAGTTCAGAAACGTTCTTAAATAAACTAAGAATCAATGTAAGAAGACACATATACATATAATGCCACATTTATATCATGTCTAATTATAACTTTTATGAATTACTGTCAACAAATGGAAATATACAAGTTAGTAATTACTAAGTTTGTATTGTTATAGCCAGATATATGATGTAACGTTTGTAAGAATATTTGCTCTTTCTGTGTATCGTTCGGAATGACGATAAAGCTTTTACCAGCCGCGATGTGAAAGAATTTCGGATTGGCGTAACGTTATTTTCGTTAGCAGAAATACGAACTACATTCACGTAACGGTTGCAGGCTTCATTGGTTGCAATGGCAGAAGGAGCTTAAAAAGTCAGTATTCAAGATGGCCTTAACCATTTTTCCTACATAATGAAGCAGAACGTAGTAAAGTATGTCTCCCACCACCCATAGTATACTGAAATATATGGTAATGTACAATGAACATTTTGAAGAAAGAAAGAGAAAAATACATAGGAGCAAAGGAAGTAAGAGATAAAGAAATTGAGTAGGTCAGTTGTCTGTTACTTTGCCTTTGAGGTAGATTCGTGCATGTTTTAAAGGTATCATGTATTTTCAAAATGGGATTCTTGTTCTGTGTATTGTTTATGAGTTACTCCGAATCTGATAAGTACTGCGATTTATTCTGTTTGAACAGAAATTTGCTATCACAATTTGTGTCAGTCTTCTGAGGCGGTAAGTGTTGTGATCATGTAATTTCGTTTGCATCCGTCAATTGCCTGCCTTTTTCCATCTTTGTCACGTCTACGAGCATTCCGTACCTTTATTTAGTTGTGTTAACACAATCTGCAGCTTTTATTTTTCTGTTTAGGTCACTATTCAGTGTTACTGTGAAGATATAGGTCTGTCTGATGGACGGCAACTGACGGGTCTTATTTTTAAGAAGTGGCTTAGTTGTAATTTTCCCCAATAATGAAAAACACTTTTATTTAAATTCACATTACTTTGAATAAATTTGAATAAACTGCGATCCTCTAGTTTGTCTTTAAAAATTACGAATGAATGTAGCCCCACTCTATGAAATTAAAAAGGTAAATAAAGGAACATCTTAAGTGGGATATTAACCTGTTAAAATATTATGTAGAAGGATTAAATGAGTGAAGTAACACATCCGTGATATGAAGTAAAACAGGAAGTAACCTTTAACTCAATAGAGTATTTTAATCAGAAATATGTATATTAAAACAACGAGGTCAGTTAGGTATGTCAAATCGTAAATAACATATTTTAAAAATATTTGTGCTCGAAATTCTAATACACTTTTCCCCTCTTGATTTAAATGAGCGGTTTTGGGAATTGTGTTGAAGTCCAATTTCAGCGTCGTTGTATGGAATCAGTACGGATAGAAATAAAATTCATCTGACAAAATTTACTGTAGACTACTAATACGACATTTGATTGAATTTCGTTGAATTGATTTGAAGATGAAACTTTCGGATGGGCGAGCGTGGTCTTCACATTATGAGTTAATTACGTTTCGTGAAAAGAGCGCATACTATTGAAACAGTTGCACATCTATACCACGTGATAAAATAGCAGACTTACCCGATTAATTCAATAATCAATGATATTTCACCTGGCCGAGTGTGGATATTTTAACAATCGTTCGCTGTTAATTTGTTGAACCACAGACCATCCACGATTGATATAACTGGTGCAAAATATAAAGAAAAACTTTTTTGACTAAGTTAGTCGATTATGCGGCAAATTTTCAATTAATCATTTAAAACAAGAACTCCTGATAGTCGAAGATCTATGCAGCACCTATAAGGCAAACTAACAGACACTTGTAAAGATTTTTAGCCAGACAAATTGTTTTAGGTCGCTGAATCTTACACGTGATAAATTCGTTACCAAATAGCAAGTTTCAGCGAGCTGCCTGATGTATAATTATTTTTAAAATGCTAAGTTTCCTTTATATATTTGGTGATTCAACGTAAGTTAATACGGAAAATTGAATAACAAATGTGTTTACGTAATATTCTCCTCCTACTTTATTAATTCTTAGTTTCTTAACGTTGCTATTTCGAGTGACATGTTTAAATAGCGTCTTGATCGTCATAAACATCATTACATTATTGTCATAATCACAATCTGTCAACTTTGTTGTCACCGTCATAGTTTAATTTTACCCTACACCAGATCAATTTTGCTATGATTCATGCACACATAAGCAACCAGCAGCTATCACACTCCCTGTTATGAGCACGTCATAGCTGAGCTGGAGTATGCAACTTTTGATTTCTCTCTCCTTCTGTTTTACCCTGTAAGTCCATTACTCTGGATTATTCACTGTTTTATATATCCCCTTCTCTGGTTAAAACCAGGCGTGAGTGGATGAATATGTCACACAGAATGAAATCATAAAACTTTGTGAATTCCTCGTTACTTAATCTCTTAAAATGAAATCAGGGCCGTTGAGTATAGTGAGATAATAAGTGTGTGTCGATACTCAGTAGATACATTTCCTCATAATACTGTGTGTCGTGGACGTATTTCCTCATACCTGCAGGTCTATTACCACTGACATTAAAGAACGCTGTTATTCGCAGTCCTCAGCCTTTTTCATCCATCTACCAGCCTCATAACCTGCTTTTCAAAGACCCATCTTTATGATATCTTACCACCTCTTTTTCGTCCTTTTGCTGCCAGTTTTCGACAAAGTTTATCCACAAATGTTCTGTTTGCTGTTTTCATGTTTCAAAATATTTGTGATACTAATCAGCAACGGTGAAGAAATTCTAATAGCACACGTTGGAGTGAATTTTACATCTGGATTTTTTTACATTTAATTAACTAATGTACGCACCTGTACTTTACTATGCAAGCAAAACAATAGCCAAAAGTCATGTATATACATATACGCACATGTGTAATGTATTTTAAAGTAAACACATCTTTCGATAATAATTTTTACTGTTCCTGTATATTTAATATTTGCTGCCTTCACCCTCAGAGCTCCCTGATGATGGAGGCAGCATCTCTGAAACGTGACTCCATCTTCAGGGCAGTTGCTGGAGGCAGTTTTCTCGTCCGAAACTTTGCTATGCAGTCAGAAATCGACGGCGCAGTAATCCAGAAGAACACGAATTGTACACAGGTATTATTTTGTATCGGAGTTTTCCAGTGTGTTGTTTTGGAAATTATAAGTTTCACGTCGTTAAGGTGGTTAATGTACTGAAATATGTCCTCTAATTTTGACTTTATAACATCATTTTCAAGATGTGTACTGTCTCATACAGTAACTAAAGATACTGAGTCTAACACTATTATGAGTTAAATTGTCTAAAACATTTTACAGCTTACAAATATATGAGTTTATAAGTGGATTCACATTTGCAAAGCCGGCTGACTAAATTATACATTTTATTATACAAAATTATTATGTTTCAGTGCTTATTGTTTAATATTGTAGGCGACATTGAACCGCGGCTCCATTAAAAAAGTCTTGATTGTTTTATGTTATATGAATTCAAAGCAATCGACGCATTTGTTGAATATGCAAGTACAATGTATCAAATTCTGTGAGAAAGAACAACAGACTGAAAATTATTTTGCGGGCTATAAATCAAAACACAAGAGAACGCGCCTTTGGCGAGTGTAATATGTGATAAACGTGAACTCCAATTTCGATGTCTGCTCTCATCCTGTACTGCTTACAGGTTTCCAATATGGTTTCCAATACATGAAACAAAGTTCCATAAATGAAGTTTGGTGTCCATTCTACTTAAGAACATGGAGTAATTTCGTATGCTTCTGTTGGATCGCGTTATTCTGAACTTATCGTAAAAATTTGAATTCAATATTAACATTATTAGGTGCTAATATGGTTTTAAAGTCCTACATAACATGAAAACTTGATAAATTGATTTCTCTACATACCTGTTGAAGGTAAAACCAATGGAATGACGGTGTCATGTCTGGTTCGGATATTTCAAACTTTTTCCCGTGTAAAGAGTGAAACTTTAGCCAGTCCGTTATGTGACTAACTCCTACATTTGCTGTGGAAATAATACGGTTTGTGGATACAACTCGCAAAACTTTACCCTCAACATTGTCGTATTGCCGCTGGCTCTCTGGCAGTGGTGGTGGTCACTGTGGGACTTGCAGTAACTGAGTCCGGGTGGCGCCTAGTGCAGAAGGAAGAATTTTCAGCCACTGGAAACCGAATGCCGCTAATTTAATTACCATCAAGCTGAAAATATTCATACACATTGATATGCGAGGAAGACGTTCTAAGGAGATATTGAATTACTGTTGATAAACATTTTACCTTGGGTGAGATTTCTGGTTCTCACAGCGACAAATATGAAGATAACTGTTTTCTGGGATGCTGCGTCGCGTTATCTGGTACATATTGACCGACTTTTCGGAACAGATTGCAGTCTACATTATCACTGGAGGTAGTAAGCTCCTCTGAAACGTCGGTCAACATCTACTAATGTGATTACGCTGATGAAGTTGGCAGTAAGATTCTGAGAGACTATTGTTGGTATCTACTATAATACACGGTGAAACGTTACAGAAAAGCGCGATCTTCGTTGTACCATAGCTCAGGCGGTTGGACGCAGACTTCTTAGCTCTGAGGAACAGTTTAATTTCGTCGCAGTACTTTGCAAGATCGTGATGGACAACGCGGCAGTGGGGCACGGCTTTCTCCACATCTTCAGGCCGGTTTTTACTGAAGCTTAAACCTTAACCCCGCATTTGGACGTCTTCATAGGAAGAACGATTGTAGATAAACTTAAACTTGTTTTGAAGTTGTAACCATCGCATTTGACTGTATGCTCTGCTTCCTGATACGATATAGGCAAAGAAACAAAGAGTATAACTATGTGTTTGTGTTCTTTTGCTCTGTCATAGTTACCCCTGTGTTGCGGAGAAGTGTCAGAACTTAAATTTTGTTATTTTAAAGCATAAATATTTTCAGTTTGTTGCACTTGGCTGAAGATATTTTTAAAAATGGCCCAAAGTGCAAAAGAAAACTGACTTACAGAATCGGTTTTTTAAGTAATACTGTATTTCATCGAGTCTAGTAAAAGTTGTTGACATTATATTTTCCGTTATTGTTATTAAAATTATTTACTATTATTGTCGTACTTGTAATATTTGTTATTATCTTGTGTTGTATCTGAAAATGACCTTCTGGCTGTTAACGCATTAGAGTAGTGACAAATAATTACATTGAATTATTATTATTATTTATGCCGGGCTGGCCCAGGAGAAAGACTTGCTTGTTTTAAGGTACAAGTTCTAAACTGTTTCTTGTGGAAAGTGAAGTTCCCTACTAGAAATTCGTCTGTCAGCTATTTAAACTCAGTAACGTTCAAGTACATAGACACTTACAGAGTCATTTAAAATACATATTCATGTTTTAGATCTTTATATATTTCCTTCATTATGTTATTGCACGGAAGTGAAATTGAAAATCACTTATTATGTAGGTACGAAATTTGTCTATCAAGATGTGTTAGAAAGATCTTAACGAGACCACACATTTCACTGCTGACGGTTTTCGACACATTTTCTCGTGACCATCATTGGCAGCTTGTCAGCAGAAAATTACAAATGTAGTCCTAAGTTCTAGAAACTTAAAATGTCTTGGAGTAATCCGCCCCAATTAGGACAACATTTACTAATGGAACCCGTTCTCCAAAACTTTTTTGTGTAGATATGCCTATTCTCCAGTATTCTGATCAGCAAAATAACTTTGGAATTTCTGCTGTGTTCATTTATCTTCTTCCTGATAGATGAACACAGAAATTATATGGAAGCATCCGCGACGAACGCTGCCAAGCAATGGACTCCTTGATTTCCACTTCAGTAGTATATAATCATGTATTATGAAATAATTTGGTTTGTCATGTTGACTCGTTTCGAATTTCCTCCGTAATCCATAATGAATATTCACCACCTCAGCAACAATTATTCTTAAACGAAACTTGAGGCAAGAAGAGAACGTCAGTCAACTTACCAGATAACAAAGCTGTTACTTTCATTTATTGTAATAAAATCCCAAGCAGAGGGAGGGTCTGTGTTTGTTAAACGGAACAGATTAATCAGAGTGGTAATGCGTCAGAAATTTCGTTTGGTAGGTTCCAATACCGACGGGGAGGTGAAATTGTTATTTTCTGAATTATACCGAATAATACGCATTGCTCGGTTGTCCTCCCATCTGTTTATAGTTTCTGAATACATGAACCGCGAAATGAAATATTTGATGGGGTTGACCTTTTTTTTCCAGCAACCTCTCTCACGTACGCTTTGCGTGACAAGTATGCCTGATAGCTTCGTTGCCAACTGTACTTGAGTTCAGCTCGCTCCTTCATTCACAGCGTCTTCTCATGTCTCCAGGGTGAATGTGTTTACAGTCATTAGCAGAATAAATCTAAATTACTTACACTGTTGGCAACT
Source organism: Zootermopsis nevadensis (assembly GCF_000696155.1). The sequence continues at coordinate 834,707 of NW_019059889.1, forward strand.
TTCATAGAATTCTATCACATACCGTGGGCGACGTTCGTGGGCGGAGGTTAACATGAAAAACGGAACGTAAAATGTCATATGGCGGACCAGAATTAAATTATATTTGTACTGAAACTTACGTCTTTAGGGTTTACGCCACTTTCTGAATGAAGTACGTATAATGCCCGAAAAAGCGGAACGTAACCCAAGCTGCCTCAAAATGTACTGAAATTTGTCTGTTTTAATTGTAGGATAAACGCAAAAATAAATATTTTAAATCTGTTTATTCTCGTGGGAAATGCATTGTTCGTTGAACATTGTTAACTACACCCCATGCTGAAATGTCTCTAATTATTACTTTCAAATTTTCTGACATGTTCAACAGACTAAGCACGAAAATTAACAAATAGCCTGTATCGTGTAGGCCTTGGGAGGATGCATGAGACGCAGGAAAGTGTTGCCACTGTAATTTAATTTGTAGCGTATTTAGAACCACGTGTTTATTAATATTTTGATCAAAACGTTGCAGTGTCCTTGCCTGCGTCCCGGTTACAAACTTATCTTTAATTGGAATCGTTGGAAACTTTATAAAGCCAGCACCAGAGTTGTGTATTGGGAATGTCCTGTTGTATTTCCACACAGGTAAATAAACAAAAAAATATTCCATCTGCATTTCCTAACTTTCAAATATGAGTAAATGAAACTTCAGTTGAAATCGTAATGGTAGAGTGATATTGTCAAGTGGACACTGAATTTTATGCCAGAGCCACTTATGTCACGATGAAACAAGTGCCTCATTTAAGATGGTTGTCTTCTGGGTTGTCGCACCGCGTATTCTGGTAAACGTGACTCTACATTTCAGAGGTACTTGCTGCTTCATCATCAGGTGAGCAAGCACCTCTGTAACGTAGGTAAACTTCCACCATACAACACGGCGTAACATCCCAGACGACAGCCACCTTCATATTACCTGCGCTGAGAACCTGAAATCTCACAGTGCCTGGACCACAGTGACTTTCTCCATCTGTATGGTTAAACATGGAGCCCCAGTGCGTTCCAAATACATTTCTGAGATGTTAACAGCGGACTAGATTGAGAAGTACTGAATGTTGTAGTTAAGTATCTATCACTACTGTTCGTGTTCGTGAGGTTCCTGGTTCGAATATCGAATAGGAAGCCCCTTAGCCAGGCATAGAGGTTTTGTTGTTGTACTTAGCCTGTTCAGAAATATTACATTAAATTGACATTATTTTTACACATTTAGTCTACCATTCGACATTACGTAACCCACACAGTTCATAAAGCGTCGTTAAATAACCGAACTACCGCGTAGCAGGTTGTCATTTCAAGCATAAGCAATCTTTTATTTTAATATTGTTATTTATGTCATGTTATTAAAGTGTTATTTTTGTCTAATGCTACTCAGTATTATATTAAATTCGTTAGGGGTCTGTGTGCGGGATATTGGAATTCCTGGACACATCTCCCGTGTATTAATTACAAGCTATCAGCATAAACGTGAGCGCAGTTGTTACTCGGTTATTCAGGACCTTTGTGCAATACAGGGCATCTATTTTGGAACGAGTTCTCTGTACTGAAATAACGAAAAATTCTATGTAAACAAAAATTCTTGGACAACAAAGTATAATGCGTCCATAGAAGAAGTGTTTATTTACAGGTCTCTGATTTTATCGTTACATATTATTGTTCCAACAATAAGAAATTACAAAGAAAGCTCAAAGTTTTGTCTTTTTTGCTTCCACACAGATCACTTCTTTTCTCGTTAAAAATTGTCGCACGCGCTCAGGAACTCCAGGCGAGTTACGATTAACTCGTAACGGCTTCTACCCTCTATTTTAGTTCTGTGAATTCATTGACTGCTGTAGCATATATAATACGTTTAAGAAGTCCCCATAAATAAAAGTTCAGTGGGTTTAAGTCAGGTGATCTTGCTGGCCATAGCTTTAAAACGAAGCGTCCAATGACTCATGTTGTTTTAGTGTACAGGATATGCCTCTAAAGTGATACCGTGGATTTCAGAAACATCCCATATTTCTAGCGTAATGTTCCACGGAGACACTAATTACATTACCCAGTAATGAGGGTAATCCTTCCTCAGCCTCATGGCTGAGTGATTACAGAACATTTTCCTAGAACTCGCAGCAGGTGTCCATGCACTTGTCAATTCCACGGCTTAGGTCTCAAGATGTCCTCTGTTAATTATGGAACAGAATTTCTTTCCTTTAGAAATGAGATGAATCCTGCAATTCAAACATGTTTAGTGTTTTCGAAATTACATACATGGTAACTGAGTGAACCTGTGAGTTTATGTTTCATTATTTTTATATTTTAAATTCTATTATTGATGATTTTGTATAAAATAAATAATCCGTTTATGTAATAATATATTAAAATTTCTACGAACCTAAGTAGACTACAAAGCTCGTGCCTTTTTATGAAATAATGCACAGCAGAATGGTATGTTATTTTATATGTAGCGACAACGGTGAAAGTGTATCTGACGCTAAAGGGAATAAATAAGCATATTGAAATCAATATTAACTGAGCAGTGCGAAGACCAACACCCATTCTTATTACTCGTGTTACAACAGTAAATTCTGTCTCAGTATTGCTTTTTGCTCTGAACATCAGTCAGAGCACAAGGAAGGGACAATATTACAAGAGCACGATATTTATTATAATTTCAATATATAGCTTAAAGGATAAAATATTTTTTTGGAAAGAATAATCTCAGTCCTCGAGTGTGACAAAGAGGGGAGTCGATGTGATACAATTTGACAATATATAAGCCTTAAAGATGGAGGCAGTTTTTTTACGGAAATTATGGTATCTACAAACAAGTCCACACGGCGCTGCAACCCAGAAGGGCAACAAGTTTTTTTTTATCGCCGTGAGATTCTTAAATCTCCGAAATAAAATCCGCCTGAAGTGCTAAATCTTGACGCTCCAAAAAATCATTTCTTTCTTTTTTGGGGGGAGGGAGGGAGTTAGTCTTACGCTTTTCTTGTTTCAAATTCAGAAAAGTCACTCTCCATTAGTGTTGTGAATTTTACGATTTCGAATAATAGATATTGTATAAGTTTCGATAGTATTTTTAAGTGTTTATAACAGATGAGATCTATTTCACATATTATTAAGTTAAACTTATTAATAGTTATCGTATGCACATGTGAATACATAACAATGTCGCTGGACGAAAAAAATTGGTGTTGTAGGTGTAGAAATCCTTGGCCATATCTTAGGCTGCTAGACGCCAGCTTCTGAACTAAGAGACCCGGGTTATTTCAAATGAGATTTGTGGTGAATGACATTGGGGCAGGGAGTTTTATTCGAATTGTTCACTTATTCTATTCCAATCACCATTTCACAATTATCTACACTCATCCATCATCGTCACGAAAGTTGCGCGATAGCTCTGGCCAAGCAGCCTATTATCATACCCTCTGTATTAATGTAGGGCTTCACTCCGGGACTTGGCACTTTGCTGGTCCCGAAGTGAAGCCCAGATTGTGAGCTTAATTCTGTGCTTGTAGATAAGGAAGTATTTAGCATTTCTGTGCATTTAGGTCGTTCAAGGGATATGATTTACTTCTTTCAAAGAATGAAGTAAACTGACAATAACTGTGAAGAAGTATGAATGCAGTACTGGGAAACGAGACCACAACAACAAACAAAGCCCAATTGTTTTTGCCGAATGTTAAATTCTATTATTGTTCTTTTCAGATATTTGGATATACACATCACCAGAACATTCGATCTCATCCATCTAGCCACATCTTCTGGTGTCTCCCTGCAAACAGTACGATTGGTTTATCTGTGAGTACAGATTTTACAATTGCCCGTGACGATCTTCAACGTTATAACTTCTGAATTTATTTTTACATTTTTAACTTAAATCAAGACTGTATTATGCTTTACCATTCGTTGGTGTTAAATGTTCTGTACATTTAGAATTCGATTAAGTACGTGGTTTACATGTATACTTCTAGAATATGTTTCAAATAATACCGGAAACGAACTGTTTACATAGATGAGTGATTCCAAAACTATTTAGTGGAATTGTAGTAACCCGTCGAAATATACCTCCAATGAAAGATTTGTAGACTATGTAACCTACATCTCTCTGCCTCGCAAATCCAGTTCTCTAGCTGTACTCCCACAGTTCGGAAAACTTGTGGTAAGAAAAACAAATATATTCCTGTCCGTATTCACAGGTACCGGAATTTAATTTCTGTCCACTCCTTCTTCTTTTGCCGCACAGAACGCTCGGCGCTGCGTTCTTTTTATACCCGCTGCTTTAATTCCGGCGTGGGGTTCTATCACCATTCACAGAAGCAAGAAATTTTTCCAGAAAATATTTGAAAAAGTTGATAAATATTTGTGTACCCGTAACTTGTAAATTAAAATAATTTTTCCTCCTTCCATGTTTAGAGTTTTTCTGACGATGTTATGTTATTACGTCAATTCAGTTCTTGGTCGACACTGTTAATAGTCCATCGTTAATCTTGTAAAAAAGGAGTAGGTGTGTAAAATTAATTATAAAAAGAAATTATTATTCTGCTCCTGTTTAAAAGTTTAATTGAAGCTTATTCTATTTGATAAATGTCCATCGAATATTATTCTTGTTCCTATATTCGGCATCATAATGGTTTTTACTAATATATAATATTGCCCATTCGGTTAAGACAGTTTTTTAATTATATTTGTAATATTTTTATTTATATTATAATTCTTTCACACGCTTTGTATAATTGATTGACTTAATTTTTCGCCATTTGTGTGTTCATAGTCCAAGTTTCATCCTCATATGAAACAATTTCGAAGGTGTTTTTTATTGACTGTTTTGTGTGATTATGACTCTTGGTCTGTCACAATAAATAATATAGGTGTTTAAATAAAACTGCCTAGGGGAATATTTGGACCTAAGAGGAAGGAACTGTCTTTCAATATTTAAGCATTGTATTGATTACCTCATTATCAGCCACACAAGTATTTCACATCCCAACCAGATTAATGTGAAACTGGTTCTGTAATCGACTATGGAATTATTGTGTCACAGTGTATCAAGTGTTTCCCTTTAAACTACATATTTGTTTCTTTTCCATGATATGATCATAATGAAGATTCATATAAACGAAAATTGTTCTGAAGAATTTATGGTGCTCGATTTCTTATAGTCACCTGGCATACGGATATGGAAAATAGCTTAAATTAAGTTACCTTATCGAAGCCACTGCAGTTTCAGCAGATAAAGAGTGCAGTACCTTTCAACATGCTGAGAACGTTTACTGACACGTGTGACTGCTCGTCATTCGCTCATCCACACATACTACAGGGCAATGTAATCGGAAGTTTCTTCGTAACATCACTCACTTCTAAACAAACTACACTATTTGTTATTAATTGTTCCACAAGTTTTATGGTAATTGTGTTGTTTTTGGTTTTGGCACCGTTTATAAGCCTAATGCTCTGTAGATTCCAACGTTTCGGAGAAACATACTGTCTCTATCTGCGGGGTTGAAGTGGGGTCCAGTTATGTCAGAACTCTTCAGATTTTGATCATTGCGGTGTTGGACGTGAAATATGATTGTCGATAATAAAAAATCATACGTATCTCCATAGGATTTTCGATGTTAGGACACGCGATCAGGTATACCGAGTCCCCAGAATTTACTATTTTATAGCAAATGTAACCGTTCCTGAATCCCTTATGATTTAATGCTTATTATTCCCCTACGCGTCTCCGCTGACTCGAACCAGTGCCTCCTCTTGAGGTAGGCGACAGGACGAAGCCAAGCCAAGGACAGGGCGAAGAAAGGTGCGTCATTACAGTCAGTGCAACGGGAAGCGTTGGGAAGAGTAGGATATTCGGGATTCTTGAAGCCCTACACCGAAACAAGACAAGAATTGCGATGCGCAGACACGCTACGCCGAACGTCTTATCACCGGTCGGTGCGGCACCTGACGTCCATTCGTCGACACAATGCAACATGCATCACGACGACGGTCCAAGAGACGACGATAAGGACGACGGTAAACAAACCGAGGTCATGCGTCGCGTCTTTGGTCATCCCTACGACGAGTGTCGCGACGCGAAGACACCCGAAGGCAAGTCAAGTGACCGCGAGCCACGTGACCTCGAGCGTCTCGAATCTGTCATTGGTTGGATAACCACTGGTTTTTGTTAGAGTATAGTCGTTAGTGTTCATACATCCAATTGTAAGTGTATCGTTGAGTAGAGCAGCACTTCCGGTATGACATTCTTCCCACTGTTTTATGTTGTTAGTCCAAATATCTGCGATTATTGAAATGTGTTGATACACCACTACTGCATGACGCCCTCGATATGAAATACTTGGGAAATATACTGGTTGATTTGTGTAATATAAGTAGGCAGGCAGCATAAAAGAGCAAGTTTAAAAGTAACGAAACAATTTTATTATAATATACATGACAGATTTTACTATTACGTTTTTCAACAAAGTTTTTTAATGCCGACAACACAATATATAAGTTGTTTATTTAATATATGGTAATAAAACGTTCACAAAATTTTATTCGCCAAATCGGACATCATCCGGTGTGTAGATACGTTGAATTTCATACACATGTCCGAAGATATCTGTGTGTTAGTTTTCGCTGTCACCTCCCCGCCCGAACATAGCTGTCACCGCCTTTCCTCAACCACAAGCTCCTCTCTCATGAATCATCAACAATGCATTTATCTCGCACCTACCGCCTGCCCTATATAAGGAATTCCCGTTTTAGTTATGAGACTCTTTCAGCCGAAGCGGCCCCACTCTCTCCGGGTTCAAACCCCAGAGAACCATTCAACCAAAATCCTTTGCCCGAAGGACAAGTTGCCTAACGGGATAACCTCTCATCAGCAGCGACAGACCCTAATTTGAATGAAAAGTCCAGGCTTCCGCCGCGACAAAACCCCCGTTAGCTTAAGCAAATTCGCGCTTTAGTTATGAGCCCTTGGTTAGCTTTTTGGTTGGTTGGTTGCCCGACTTCATATCAACTACATAAGAGTTAATGTACCAAGGGTTTGATAATAGAAAGGAGGAGGAAGAGGTATGGGATATTTGCATACAACATCCCCTGTTCTATTCTAATTCGATTTTGTTCCTATCTCTGGGCTAAAGATCCGTGTCACATCAGGCCATCGCGTCGATTTCACCTGCAGGTAAATAAGTTAAGGACGACGTCGACTTCCCAGGCCTTCACGCCTGACATCATAACTGACCATCGAAGCCTTATCATTCTACCCAGGCAAGAATAATCTAGATTTATATTCGCCACATTCAATTTTCTGTCATTTTTTTAGTATTTTAATATCTTACACCTCCTTTTTATTAGCTAGAAACCTTATAATATCTTAACTTTTATTTATTCGTAAGTACTAATTTAATATTAGTACGTAAATTCCGTAGATAAAGACGTATCTAAAGCGCCGTTGAGACGTCGCTCGGGCCATATAAAAACTATATGTGAATAGTTTTCGATATTTGTACCTCGTACTGTAAACTGCCGTCTCTCCGAATGTACACATTGCATTCTTTCTTATCGAAAACAGCGCACTTATTTGTTGTAAATATATTATCCGGATCACATAGAAAATATTTTGACGTGCTGTATGCGGAGATACTTCCAGACCCATTGGCTTTCGTAATCGATATTTTGTATTTATAATTGAGCGTTTTGTACCGCAGCCTTACGTGGTGGAGACAAAAACGTACTTTGTGTTCTGCCACTCTGATGTTCATGAAGAATATTTCGCCCATACAGAAAATGGCTTTCATCCAGTCGATATCATAATGTGGATCACTGCAGTCTTCTAAATTTAAACACAGCTTTGTATTTTGTAATTTAACAGTAGCTATATTGTGCTTCATCCGAATATGAGTTTTAACATTGGTCACATTGCTCCAACCAGGGGCAAAGTGTTTCTGGGATAGAAGAGAATGGACATTTGAACGGACGGTGACGGCAGTTGTTTTCGTGTGTCCTTGAACCCAGAAAATTAAACGCCTTTCTGCATCCACGTTTTGAAAATCTGCAGGGAAACCTCATTTTTATAACCAAATTTTTCAGAAAGTAGGCTTCTGGCTTTTGAAAATAGGGGCCTGCAGACTGGACAGGTCAGAAGTTTCTCTCTGCAGGTGGAACAAGTACTGTGCCCGTTCATGCACATGGCGATTGGTGGTAGCATGTACTCCATACATACTGGACACTCCACCTCCTCTAGCAGTCGTTTTAAGCCGAGAGCCATTACTAGATCCGAATGTTCATGCCTTGAAGAAGGAAAGAAAGATAGAAAGACATTGTAGATGCGTAGTAGCAGTAATATCGGGGATGAAGTTCATCTAAACAATGTAGATCTGATATAGAACTTTCACCTTTAGTTTGCCAAGACCAACACACGCTACTATTACTACAGAGGACTTTTACGGATGTTTTATTGAACATTAGAACACCAACTGGGTGTGTGGGGCTCGGTTTATAGGACCCGGGCAGTGAATGGAGTAGCCTGCCCCTTGCCAATGGGAGCAGGTCCGGTTCCTATAAACATAGCCCCCTCCACCCAACTGGCACATTCATCGCCCTGATGACGGAGGCAGTATGACCTCAGAAACGTTTGAAACATCTACCACACTACACGGCGCAACAACCCAGAAGAGAGAAATCTTGATACTCAACGCCGTGAAAATCTCAAATCTTACTTGCAATCATCAGGTTTGTAGATATTTTCAACGTCTTGAACATTTACTAAAATTGTTGTCCGTAGTCTTTTGTGGCTGGACTTCATAAAACTTCTAATGACACACCTTCGCCCGAAAGCCGAAATTAAAGTTGAAACACCAAGCGCTTGCTAAATAACTAAGTAAGTAGCTGGCATCACCGAATTAACCAAAGTTAAACTAAGAGGTTGCTAGCTAATAAAAAGGAAGTATGAGGTATTTACACCCATCATCTCATTGCTGTTAGAATTTGATCACATTCACACCCCTATTCACAAAATCTTTATCGCGTCGGGCCGTCTTATCGATTTCATCCGCAGGTCGATAACATGAATTAAGGACGACATCGACTTCCCTTACCTTCAAACCTTGCATCATAACTCACCAACGAAGCCTCAGCATTCTACCCAGACAAGAAGCGTGTAGATTCGTATTCGCCACGTTCAATTTTCTATAATTTTTAACTGTTTTGATATCTTATACCTATCTTCTGGAAGATAGCAACCTCTTAATATTTTGACGCTTAATGTTAATTACTTAATACATAAACACGTGTCTGAAGCGGCGTCGAAGGAGTTAGGGTCATCGAAGAATTATTGCTCACGAATTCTGGAATAATTTTACTTCATAAGCTAAACTGCCATCTTCTTGAAGGAACTTCTTCCATATTTCCTGTTTGATAACCGGGCAGTTTTTTTCTTTAAATATCTTCTCTATTTCACATTCTGTATATTTTGGTGCGTTGTACATCACGGAATTATCAGGGCCATCGTCGTTTTTAATTCTTACTTTGTATTTATAGTTGGGCGTCTTGCGCCTGAGTCCGACGTGTTGTAGACAAAAGTGTGCATTATTTTCTGTTACTCTGATGGTCATGAAAAATATGTCCTGCATACAGAACAAGGGTAAAAGCCACTCGACTTCGTTATATTCTTGATTAAATTTTGGTACTTGTGAGTACACCGTTATGTTGGCAAAGTCGCTACTAGGCATATAATGCATCTTCCGAACATGAGTTTTGACAGATGTCGCTTTGCCCCGCAGATCTGATATAGCACATTGGCCTTTCTTCTGCCATGACCAACACACACTCTTATTACTACAGAGGACTTTTACCGATGTTTCATTGAACATTAGAACATAACTGAATTATGTTTAAAATTTATTCACTTCGTTTGCATTTTGTATAAGTGACTACCAAGGTCCTGATAATATTTTCTTCCTAAGGCATAGAACTACGAAATGCTTCACTAGCAGCTATGAGGAAACGATAATATTTACATTCCATCCGAAATCCGAGTGCCGCCCTGACGTAACTGGTCAGCAACATAATGTTCTTAGTCACAATATCACCCACAAGAAGCAAAGAATTCACGTGTGCTTTATTTCTCTGTGTGTTTCCCACTTAAATCTTGCTTTATTTCTTTTCCTCTCGTTCTTAAATTATAAAACTTCAAGTACCAAGAGAGCTTGTAGAGAATTCCTCTCATTAACAAATGTTTATTATCGTTTTACTCAGAACATAAACACGCGTCCACAATGTCTGTGTTGTTACTACACAATGTTCGTTCTGTCTTGCTACAACAATATATTTCATACGCAACAATGGTCTCGTGAAGCATAATGAAGAATCTGTTGACTCTATTTACATTGTTGTTTAGGCCAATAGGGGAACTCCTTTCGGTCAGCTGGTCGATTTAACGTTACGTCACCTTCAGGGGTGTGACAATTTTCGTTTCAATGACACACGCGGCCTGTTATTCAAAAATTGCTTATAAAATGTTACAATGCAGAGCGAATTTATCGCATCAGTTCTTAATTCGAAGACGAGTCGGTGTACAACTTCGTGCAGCAGAGCCTTTTTTGATACGCTGATTGTCTCTCTGATTAAAAAACCCCGTATTTCATAGAGCCCGAAGGTTTATTACCGTGTTTACAAGAGCCCACCACTGGTCCATATACTGAATCACGTGAACCGAGTTCATATTCTTACACCTCATTTATTTAGTATCAATTCTAATGTCCTTCCAGTTGTGTCGAGGTCTACCTAGTGATCTCCTTCCCTGAGTTTTTATGAATAAACTTTTCTGTGAATGTATCGTGTCGTTTCAATGCTACATGGCCGACCCATCTCGTTTTTGATTTCATTGCGTACAAGTGTTCGGTAGAGAGCGCAGATTATGAAACTAATTATACAGTGTTCCTTACCCGCCTCTTACATTCACCCCCCCCTCCTATAGGCCCAAATATTCTCATCATCACTCTGTTCTCAGCCACCCTCAGTCTGTGACCTTAAGTTGTTATGAGAGACCAAGTTTTACACTCATACAAACGAATAGGAGCAAATATATTTTTGTATATTATAATCTTTGCATTTTTAGGTTTGAGACAGGAATAAGCAAAGACTGACTGAACAGTAGCAATCTTTTCCTGAGTGTAATCTTTTCACCGTGTCGTTTTGATCTGTTACTCGTGTCATAAAATATGATAATTTTTCCACATTTTCGAATTTTGTAACAAATGCAAGGAACTCTAATCTTGGAACACGTTTTAAGATTTGTGTCGCTACTGTGTGAATTTTAACTTTGAAAGTATAGGGGTAGTGGTAGCAAGGCGCCACGCTTTTCTCACCTTCCCACTGAACTCTTTGTAAATGGAGGAAAATGTTTTAGAAAGTTAGGAAATGTAGCTCTGATGCATTCACAGTTGGTGTGCTAATGAGGGGTCGAGGCTTATATTGGTAGTTGTTTACCGAGTACGCACCTCTGAAACGTCGATATACCAGAGTACGCGGCGTAAGAACCCAGAAGGCAGCCCTCTGCATGAGAATGTCTTGCTTGTTTGTGATGGTAATGGCACAGACTTAAGGGGCAAATGTATCAAATCTGTAGCCGAATGTAAAGCGGAGGACTGTACTTAAATATACGGGCCCTTACTGTTCATGAATCGTTTGAATGTAACTGGAACTATCATGTGAAAGTCAAATATATTATCCTGTGTTTCAGACTGCACTTAAGCTATGTGTTTATGTAATTTCACTCGTGTTCATTGAAATTCTGCTCGGGTTGAAAGTATTTACATGCCGTCGTCATCATCTTAGAAGGGCGTATCAACAAAATTATGGAAATGATGCTCAATTCTTACGCTAATTTCGTTTGAAAAATGTAACTGTGTAGAGCAGCACCAGTTTTACGTCCTTCTGGTATAACATACTTCCCATTATTTTATGTTGTTAGATCAGAAGTATTGGTTATGCAGATATGTTGATACACTCTCCTCACATGATGCCTTGGAAGTGAAATACAGGGAAAATCTACTGAGAATTCAGGTGTTTGAAGTGCGTAATATAAGTGGACAGACAGCATAAACAGGCAGGTTTGAAGGTAGCGAAACAAATTTTATTATAATTAATGTACATGATATATATTACTAATGCATTAATCAACAAATGTGTTTGAATACCGTCATCACACTGAATAAGATGTATATTTCAATTATGGTAATAAAACGTTCACGCTTCATGTTTCTGCAAAGCTACAATCATCAGGGCGAAGAATGTGCCAATTGGGTGTGTGGGGCTCGGTTTATAGGACCCGGGCAGTGAATGGAGTAGCCTGCCCCTTGCCAATGGGAGCAGGTCCGGTTCCTATAAACATAGCCCCCTCCACCCAACTGGCACATTCATCGCCCTGATGACGGAGGCAGTATGACCTCAGAAACGTTTGAAGCATCTATCATACTACACGGCGCAACAACCCAGAAGAGAGAAATCTTGATACTCAACGCCGTGAAAACCTCAAATCTTACTTGCAATCATCAGGTTTGTAGATATTTTCAACGTCTTGAACATTTACTAAAATTGTTGTCCGTAGTCTTTTGTGGCTGGACTTCATAAAACTTCTAATGACACACCTTCGCCCGAAAGCCGAAATTAAAGTTGAAACACCAAGCGCTTGCTAAATAACTAAGTAAGTAGCTGGCATCACCGAATTAACCAAAGTTAAACTAAGAGGTTGCTAGCTAATAAAAAGGAAGTATGAGGTATTTACACCCATCATCTCATTGCTGTTAGAATTTGATCACATTCACACCCCTATTCACAAAATCTTTATCGCGTCGGGCCGTCTTATCGATTTCATCCGCAGGTCGATAACATGAATTAAGGACGACATCGACTTCCCTTACCTTCAAACCTTGCATCATAACTCACCAACGAAGCCTCAGCATTCTACCCAGACAAGAAGAGTGTAGATTCGTATTCGGCACTGTTTTGATATCTGATACCTATCTTCTGGAAGATAGCAACCTCTTAGTATTTTGAGGTTTAACGTTAATTACTTAATACATAAACACGTGTCTGAAGCGGCGTCGAAGGAGTTAGGGTCATCGAAGAATTATTGCTTACGAATTCTGGAATATTTGTACTTCATAAGCTAAACTGCCATCTGAGCACATCGTCTTAGTTTGAGATTTGGCAGAAGGTACATGATGCTTAATCCGAATATGATTGTTGAAACATGACGCATTGCCCACCCAGGGGCATTCTATGGTCGGGACACATAGGAATGGGCATCGAATGGGCCGGTAACTGCACCCATTTTCGTGTGTTCTTAAATCCTGCGGATTAAACGTATTTCTGCATCCTCTGTTTGAAAATCTGCAGGGAAACCTCATTTTTCTAACCAAGCTTTCTGCGAGTAGGCTTCTGTTTTTTGAAAATTGGCACCTGCATACTGGACAGGTCAGAAGTTCGTTTCTGCAGGTGGAACAAACACTGTGCCCGCTCACGCACATGGCGATCGGTGGTAGCATGTACTCCATACATACTGGACACTCCACCTCCTCTAGCAGTCCTTTTAAGTCGAGAGCCATTACTAGATCCCAATGTCCAGACCTTGAAGAAGGAAAGAAATCAAGAAAGACATTGTAGATGCGTAGTAGCAGTAATATCGGGGATGAAGTTCATCTAAACAATTCAGATCTGATATAGAACATTGGCCTTTCTTCTGCCATAACCAACACACGCTCTTATTACTACAGAGGACTTTTACCGATGTTTCATTGAACATTAGAACATAACTGAATTATGTTTAAAAATTATTTACTACGTCTGCACTTTGTATAAGCGGCTATCAAGAACTGGTGTTTAGTGCCTGCTAATATCTCATCGCTAAGACAAAGATACAAAATGCTACACTAGCAGCTATCAGGAAACGATAATATTTACATTGCAGCCGGAATCCGAGTGCCGCCATGACGTAACTGGTCAGCAACATAATGTTCTTAGTCACAATATCATCCACAAGAAGCAAAGAATTCACATACGTACCTCTGCTGATTCCGATCCCAAGTGAGCTTGAATTTGTCCCTTTAATAAATCTTTGTTGTCGATTTACTGAGGACAATAATACGCGCCTTCACCAAATGCTTCTTGAACCGATTGATAGTCTGTTTGTGTTGTTGCTACACAACAGCCGTTCTCTGTTGCTGTGGCAATATATTTCCGTGGCAATTATGGCCACGTGAAGCTTAATAAATAATCCGTTGACGCTGTACACATTGTTGTTTAGGCTAACAGGGGCACTGCTTGCTGTCAGCAAGCTTAGTGGCAACAATGAGTACCACGTGCTTTAAGGCTAACAGGGGCACTGCTTGCTGTCAGCAAGCTTAGTGGCAACAATGAGTACCACGTGCTTTAAGGCTAACAGGGGCACTGCTTGCTGTCAGCAAGCTTAGTGGCAACAATGAGTACCACGTGCTTTAAAAATCAACAGTTCTGTTATGATTCTCAGAGTAAACAGCTGTTATTTCCTCAAAATAGTACAACATTTTACCTTTGTGATGGCTATGATTTGTGTTTTCTTTGACGTGCGGGCTAGATATTTAATTATAGTTGTCTCCCGATTAAGTGGGGTCTATCTGGTTTAAACGAAAATTATGAACTAATGCAGAAAATCTATTTAAAATTCAGAACTTTTAAACAGAAAGGAATATATAAAACAATGATAAAAAGGCATTAACGTAAATCAGTTGATGCTGAATCCTTAAGTTACGACAATGGGAAGTCATTAACATTTGATGGAATGCTTTTAAAGAAATTAGTTTCTGTGTGCTGTATTAAATGTTATATAAAATGCTTTATGATATTAGTGAATCGTTAAAAATTTAAGTAGTGTATGTCTGCAAATGAACTTACACATTTGTTTCTTATGCTTGTGCATATCCGGAACGGATAGGCACTTTAAGAAGAAGAATCCAGGGTTTTGATTACCCGGGAAAATGTGTATGTCCCAACCATCCTGGATGATCGGGAGTCTGCTTTTTTATTACTTATCCACTCGTATATTCACTCTTCTCATTTACCCACCCTCTGCTCATTCATGAATTCATTCATTCATCCAAACTGAGGCGAAGATTGATATACAGGCATACCTCGTTTTATTGCCCTTCGCATATATTGCGCTTTTTACAAATTCAAGTTTTCTGGCAACCCTGCGTCGATCAAGTCTATCGGCGCCATTTTTCCAACAGCATGTGCTCACTTCGTGTCTCTGTGTCACATTTTGTCAATTCTCACAATGTTCTCGCATTGTTTTTTAGACATAATGCTATTGCGCACTTATACTGTAAACATAACTTTTATATGCACTGGGAAACCAAAAAATTCGTGTGAATCGCTTTATTGCGGCGATCTGGAACCGAACCCGCGATATCTCCGAGGTATGCCTCTGCTAAGACCAGCTCATATAATTTCCTTTATGCTCTCGTCTTCCAACAGAGACGACATTTTGCTGTAAACGTCGTTTACATCTTCGTTGATGAGATTTACTGTCTACGACCTTGTAACCTTATCACTCATTAGTCATACACCAGTTCATTTTCCTTCCACTGAAGGAAGTCGAACTGACAGGGCGGTCATGGCAGATACAAAAGACTTTCCATTTCATTAATCTTCGTTATCTCCAGACGGATTGAAATATGTCTTTGGCATGAGTCGAGCATCTGTTAACACATTTATTGAACATTAAGCAAAACTGTATCAACTGTTCAACATAAATTGATTTAAATAGGAAGATAGGGAATAGGGCTTATAATTTATCGGTTATTTGAGATTCTCGCCATGGATGTTTGTCAATTGTTCCTCAAGAAAGCTATAAAGTAACGTACTGTTAACTTAATTATTAAGGAAGATTGTCACTGGACATATATTCCGCACGTCATTAGACAATATGTAGGACAGATTGTAAATAATCAGGGAAGTTAAAAAAGTGATAGTGGAACCACGGTTCCGGAGAATTTTACGTAAATACGTCTTTACGGAAAGGAAGTTTATATATTGGCTTTATTCTAAATATTTATTTCATACATGCTTTACAATTGAGTAAATTTTGATTAATACATTGCTTATTTAACCTGAATTAGTTACGCTTAAGATGGGTCTGTGGTAGCTGAAATATGTTATAAAATTTGTGCACTTTAGAGTACCAACATTTCGTGAAAACACCATATCTTTACAAGATTTTGATCTAGTAGTACTACATTGGGGATTTGACATCAACGTTAAGCCAAACGTTTCCTCCATAAATGTGACAAAGCTTTGATTTTCCTCCTTCTTTAAATCAATGTTAAAATCTCCTGTCAGTATTATAGGCATTGTATTAGGATCTTCAGTGGCCATAACTGAAAACATCTTTTTATAGTTTCTCAAATGACTCAAAATAAATCTCTTACAGTCATCAATAGGTGTGTGGTTACAATTATACAGAGTAACAATTATAACTTTTTCACCATTGACCATACACTCTGCCGCACAAATATTACCTCTGTTTTCAGCTGCAGCTATTCTGTAATCTTCTCCATCCTCGTTAGGTAGCTTCATCAACAGACGTGGGGTGGCCATGGTAGTTGCTCCATGTTTCTCGTACATAGCCACTCCGCCTGCTCTTTGTGTCTCACGCATAAATTGCTTATGAAAATATTCTGTTGCATTGTCATACCTTGGTTGTGCGATTCTTGTAGGAACGCTTGTACTTGCTAATGATGTGGAAGCATTAACTTGCACTAATTGCTTCTTGCGATTTCTATATTCCCTTATACGTTCAGCATTAGTTTTGGTATTTTTTTTTTGGGAACTTTAAGTTCTTTATCTAATACTTCTATTTTTTTACGTTTTCTGTACTGTCTCATATATTCTGCTTTATGGAGTCTTTTAGCATCAATGTCATCCATCTTGTACATAGTATGCAACAACAGATTACTTAATAATTCTTATATAAGATAAGTACTTGTGATATTGTAAAACGTTTTTACCAGCACAAAATTATCTACTCCACGACGCACTTCTTCTACAAGCGAATCACAGGTCAGCTCTTACCGCAATAACGAAAGTAATGTAACACAATGCCAAGTAACGTTTCCTAGGTAACACAACAATGCCAAGTAAAGAGATGACGTTTCTTAGGTCACAATAATGCCGAGTAAACAGACGACGTTCCCTAGGTAACCATTGTTATCGGATCTTTTTCCTTACACTTTTTCGTTTCCCTTTTTCGTTACACTTTTTTGCCGAATGACCCTTCCTTATAGACGTTTTTACGTAAAAAAAAGAGATTCTCACAATGAAGATGTCGAGTTTAATCTTCGGGGTTGAGATGCCATGATGTCTCATAGGTACTTATTTTTTATTGACAAAAACTAAACCCACCACTCCAGAATGTAGCATACTTGCTATATGAGAAATTGTGGTAGCTCTACAGCAGTTTTTTAATAAGTATGGTATGAGATTCTCACAGCATTGAAAATGATGGTGTTGTTCTGGGTTTTGATGTTCAGATTCGTAGGGCTGAAAATGGAGACAATGTTTTTTTCCGAAATGTTTATGTCCTACCTGCGAGACTACACAGCATCACAACGTAGAATAAAATCAGCAGTGTTTGTCAAAATTTGTTGCAAGATATCCCCAAGCTTCGTCGACGGTTACAGACGTAGACGTTGGTTACC
>NW_019059889.1:852507-888293 GCF_000696155.1 Zootermopsis nevadensis
CAGCTTCCCTCTTACTATGATATAGCTCAGGCTCGCAGATATTTAAAATTAATACCACGCAGTGACTTTGCACCCCTTACCTCGCTGCTCTAGATTAATAGTACAGAAGTGCCAGCTTTTCTACAACGCGAGTTTTGACCTGTCGTCGGTCGGAAGCAAGCGGTCTCGTAATCCTGCAATGAAATTTTTGTATCGTAAATTATAATTTATTATTTTGTCATAAGTTCATAAATATGTAGTTTCCTGCGTTAAATTGCTGTGTGGTGATGGGAGATCAACCTTATAGACCTTCTGCTGTTTCAGTGCCAGTAAAACTGTGCAAATTTGGAAAATCGGATATCAGGAGTCAGAATAAGATGACTTTTTACAATGTGCAATATTCAACTGACCTGGGGCTGAAGACGTAGAGAGTTAAGTTTTCTTGGCAAAAAGTCTTTTAATTTTTCTCTTTTATTAATGAAGCAATGATTTGTAAGTGTTTACAAAAAAGGATATTAAGCTATATTGTATATGGGGTGACATCTGTAGGCGTCATTATTTTATTACCGCACCGGTGTTCCTCCCGCTATTGTATATAAATAACAGCGTGTTGTTAGTGTTATGCTCGGTACATCGTTGCTTAGAATATTGAATTGTTTGTACCCCATAACATAAAACGTCTGTACCTCATCATTTACTTCATGAGCGAACGATCATTTGTAAGCGTTTTCATGTGTTTTGCGGTAGAAGTTTATTACATAAAAGAGAGAGACAAAGGGTTGAGGTAATGCTAAAATAACACCCATGCCTCGTCCCACTGTTCATTCATCTTCATTACACGTAACTAGCCTAGATGACAGCACTACTCTTCAAACATTCCCAGCCACAATATTAAACGAGATTACCGATCTGTGTTAAGTAATCCGTCCCCGTGTAGAGCACTTAAAGGAAGTGTGTGTGGTAGCCATATATGAATAATAGAATTAAGTAATTGTTAAAACTTAGAGCAGTAACTTTGCAAATTAAATTCTTAATGGTTATAATGACAGATTTGTTCGTGGTTTTCCTAAATTCGAGTCTCATTCACATTACACACTCTGCTAATTAACATTCCCTACGCAAATTTAATTATTATTTATATAAATTTTCGGATAAGAGAATGAGAAGAAACGGGAGGATGGACAGACCTGCAGACAGTAACTTAACATTGTGCGAGTATTTTATGCACTTTCTGCATTGAACCACACCGTTTTGCATCTGTACCTGTGTCATGACATAGACACTGCGTTGAAGGGCGTATGTTGGCCAAACCGCCTCATCTATAAAAACAACGAATGGATTTTATGTGAGAAAACTCTGCTATCTGAGATGATACGCCGTTAATCTCTGTCAACTCAAACTTACAAATGGGTTTTCTTTTTTAGGTACCACCTACTCTTGTTTGCATCACAGCAGTGGAGCCTTCTAAGCGAGACCGTTATCTTAATGAAACAAACCTGAGAAACCTGGTGTACTGTAGAGGAATATTTTAGACGTGTAAAACAAACTTCCTTTATTTCAAGTTATTCCCTTCCGACTCTTCATGAGCTTCTTATAAAATGGTGTGTGTTTCTTCAACGCCTTCTAGAAGGTGTCCAACACCATATTGTCCCCCATACTGATATATCATCCCATCCTAAATGTGTTTACTTCTGCAACATTTTGTTTTATTTATGCATGAGAATCTTTTGAAATCTGGAAGACATAAATAAATTATGCTGATTCTTATAATCTATTTATCGAACATCATACTGGAGTGGTTAGGTCTTTGTTTTTGGTAGGCCACACGTTAAAATCTCGGCCCGAGACTGGCTATCTTCCCTGAGATTTTTTCGTGGTATTCCACACATTCTCAAGGCAAATGCCGGGATAGAACCTCATATTATGCCAAGACCGTTTCCTTCCACATCCTTTCGAAGTCATTACTCGCTGTCATCCTCTCATCCTTCGCTGTATAGTCTGGAAACTGGAAGCGTAGTTAAATAAATAACACATACATTAAATATAAACTTTTTGAACATAAATCATGCCTTTGTTTAAGTTGTCCTAATGTTAACGAAATACTAGGATGATGCCAGTGACGATAAAGTTGGTTTGCTAGAACAAATGACAATCTGCTGAGTAATGACGGTACTTTAACCAGACAACTAACTCACTTACTTTTGAACTAATTCGTTAACTAATCACATAAATTAGAGTCAGTCTTCAGGAGTTTACAGTAGCTTAACTTACGAATAAAACTCCCATTCTCTTAGGAAAATGGGACAGCCCGCCCCTGAGCCCTGTCTTGAACCACCCCAATGAATCCACACCCTTACATAATAATAGTTTAACATCCGTTTCAGTGGCATTGTCTCATCTGGTCTCTGTCTTTCCTCATGATTTTTAGAATATCCCTTTATTTCTGTCACCCTAATAATATTTGACAAGGAGACCAGATTGCAAAGCTCGTAATCACGCAGTTTTCTTCAGTGTTCCTAAACACCCTGTTTCAAAAGTCTAAATATTTGAGGTTTTCACAACGGTGAGTATGAAGATTTCTGTCTTCTGGGTTGTTGCGCTGTGTAGTCTGGTCGATGTTTCAGAGGTCATACTGCCTCCGTCATCAGGGCGATCACCGTAATCTAAATATTACCTTAATCACTCTGTTCTCAAACAATTTAAACCCGCGCTCTGTTCTTAATATGAGAGACCAAGTCAGACACCCGTACAAACGAGAGGTTCTTATACTGACGATGTTGTTCATCTGGATTATGATACCGTTTAACCTCAAAGATAGATAGCAGTATATCACCGAAATGGTGGTATCTACCTACTAGTCTACACCGTGGTTAATCCAGAAATAAACATCATATTTACCACAGTTAGAACCTCGAATCTCTCATATTCTTAACGTGAAGATAAAATATGAATATCGTACCAGAGAATAATAAATGCTGACGGGTTAATGACTGAATAATAGCAAAAAGAAATAAATAGAAACATTTTCTTAATATCATGAATTGAATAACAACGCGTTCTTGAAGAGCGCGTGATGCTGTGATTGACCCGCTGAGGGCGGTTTTAACACCTAGCCACTATTTTTCGTGGGCCTTGGTTTCTGCACATGACAGCAGTTCGATCAGGCAATTGTCAGCATTGAGCGCCTTGCTATTAGGCAACACATCAAGCTGTCCAGTGTGGTGAAATGTCTGAACACGTCCCTGGAGGCACTGTTGCTATGTTGTGGCGGGATCCATAAATTCTAACGCACAAAGAATATTTTTTTAACTTGATTAGATGAGCCAAAATCAAAGGAGGTGGGGTTGTTGACACTCATTTTCCATAATCAGGAGATTTCTGTTTAAAATCTCGGCCCGGAGACCGGTCATCATCACAGAGGTTTTTCATGGTTTTTCGCAGTGGTACTGGAGCAGGTTTTTCTCCGAGTTCTTCGGTTTTCCTCTACTAATCATCATTCCAACAGTGCAACATGTCACCGTCAGATAGGTATGACCAAGTAGTACATAATCATTCCTTCGATCACGAATTTGAAGTTCTCTCTCTCTCTAGGCACTTGGGTGGTCTCGGAGTGAAGGTTATTTAGACTAGCGTTCTTTTTGTTCGAGTAATTCTTAATTTTTGAAACTTACCACACAGTTAAAATTATGAAAGGCGCCACACATATATAAAATTTCATCTCAGAAAAGAAACGAGTCATATTAACTATCATCCGAAACGTACGACTGTAATATATATTATAAATATATCATGGCCCATGAATGTGAGACAATAAAATACTGTATAATAGAGAATATCTCATATCAGGTAACATACGTAGCAGGTTAAAACCTCATATCATTAATAACCATCTAAGTTCAAAGGGAGTTACGTGCATTTCAGCTACAACTGCGAGGTGTTTACACATTATATTAGAATTAATGACTCATTTTACATTTCTAAACGTGGTAAATACAATGTATAAGAGAAATCAATAGGTAGAGACAGTCCAAGATTGATAAACTAAGTTCAGGAACGTATGTACTTGCTGGTAGGTACCACCGTTGCGATAAACGTATTGTCTCAACCTTCAGTAATGAATATGGAGGCAATATATTTATCTGAAACGTTGGTATCTACCTACAAATCCATACGGTGTCACACCAGAGAATATCTTTATCTTCACTGCCTTGAGAATCTCAAGATAGCTTTCTACATACATACGTAACTGATAAATGTTCCTTAAACCGCAAGAAGGAATAAAAAATGATAGTCCAAGTTTATTATATACACTGTCGAAATTATAAAAAAAATGTACTACGGTGTACAGCACTACTTCGTGATACTTTGTATGGGAGTTTCACGTTGTTGCTACAAAGGAAACAGTAAAGGTTTCTCAGAGGATTTACATAGGGGATCTCAGTGATAGTAACGGACTGGAGCTGTCTAAACAACGTGCTGTGAGTGTGTGTGTACGCGGAGGGGAGGGGGGGGCAGTAGCAAATTTCCTCAAGCGAATTGTAAACCTGGAGCAGTGACCACTGCAAATCATCCGTGGACCATTGCACTTGCCCTGTCTTCGACAGAAGAGCGTACAGAGATGATTTTTCTACGTGATTTCTTTATAACGAGTGGACCAAGTATCATAGTTTTTATTTTTATGATTCGCTTTCTGAACTGGAGATTTTCCCGAGACCCACAACTAATTCCACGAATCAGAGTCCTTAAGATGCTAAAAGTGCTCCCTCATCTGGTCAAGAAAATGTTTGCTTTTTATGATACCCGAAGATTTGTCTCGGGTTTAACGCATGTTTTTCGTGATTTATTTAAAATTATTCAGATACTTTCTTTGTAACAAGTAACAAGTTAAAATTATCTTCGCCGGAAGCCACACCAGTATAGTTAATTTAATTAATCTTTATTATAATATTCTGTCTTCTTGCGTCGTTTAGTCCATTTAGGCCGTTAGTCCTACAAGAATGCAAAAGGTTAATATTCCTTATAATGTGTATACATATTTTTACGACAACGCGTATTATCCAGCTATTCTTATATTTTAATATCTTTTAAAAACAAGAGTCCTGGAAACGCTGTCGTTCGTAAAGAGAAACAGGACAATCTATGATGTCCAAAGCATTAAAACGCATCGCAGTTACACTTTTATCATAAACATTCGGAACTGATTTACTTCACAGCTCTGTGGCTAGTGCTAATTCCGTCTTCACTGTCGGCCTGCATTTTTTATATGGTTTCGCGATGTTTCTCGGTTTGTTTCCGGAGTTCTGCCCACAGTTCCTCTATCTTCGGACATCCTGTGGCGTTTCGCTGCGAAACGAAAAAGCATAGATCGCTCTACCCGGTAACTACGTACCTCTCAGAAGGCAACAACATCCGGCAACACACATACGCACACGCTGGGGTGTCCAACAAGATCTTACGCTTCTGGGTACTTATATTTTGTGACTTTACCCTTATTTCCTGCTTGACTTTATTTTATTCTTAATATTTCGCTCTTTGTTGTATTTAATTTATGTTAGTTCCTGTTTTATTCTATTTTTTATTTGTTATTTCCTTCATGTCTTAATAATTTCTGTATATTTAGTCCTATCTCTTCTAAAATTTCGGTTTTTCTGACACATCTTGCTGGTATCATTATTTTTATTTTTTCCTGGTAGTTTACCGACGTTTCGGAGGTCTTTGCTGTCTCCTTCATCAGGGCGATAAGTAAGACGTTCCACCACATACAGCCTTCGTTTGCTTCAGTCACGAAGGAACTGAGGAAGATGTGCATAAAACGGTCGCAAAAATGAGAAGGGGACGTTTGAATTTTATCTACATGTTTTATCTCTTATACCATTCACCGGAACTGAATGAAATTTTGTATGGAAGAGCTGTCTTCTCTAAACATCGTACGAGGTTCATTTTGGTCTATATCGACCTCTCGACCCCTGTAACCCCTGCTTTACATGATATTGCATTCTCGAACTCACCTTTCTGTTGTTGTTCAGTGATATTGTTCGGCCTTAGCTTCACTTTTCCCCCCTTTCTCTTTTCAGCGGCGATAAGGCTTGTGTTATTTATACTTTCATTAATGAGCACTTTCAATTGAACAATTAATGTTCTGTGCAACAAGTCTGAGATTTAACTGTAATTCTGCTGTAAAACTGTTTAAAATTTTAATTATAACCAGTTGTATTACGGAAATATAAATTAATAATTTTCCCTTCATGTATGTAATTCAGTAACAATAGCCATTTGTTGGTGTTGTAGTGAAGCGGTTTATATGACTTGTTTCCGTTTTGAATCCAGCTTTAGTGACGTGAATTTACAAACCTGTGTTTGGTCAGAGTTTGTTTTAGCTCTCACTCTCAAGACGGAACATACATTAGGGAGGATGATGATGAGTGTTGCAGAGGATATTTGAAACTAAGTGAGAGAACGTTATTACGAGGATGGATGCAATTTCATAATGAAAAGCTTCATAATTTGTACTCGCCTCAAAATATACAGTGTGTTTATTGAAACAATTAAGAGCACCTGTCGCTTCCCGGTTCTCTGTAGGAATTGCTATAATATAAGTAAGTTTATTTTATTGTTTATAAAGCGATACTTGACTCAAGGAAAACCTTGTAGAACTTGACGGTGAGTCAAGCTATTCCAGCCGGGAGCTTGAAGTAACAATCCCGTTTAACTTTGTCAGTGAACGCACTGTATTATCAGATTAATCAAATTAAGGAGTGGGGTGGACGGGGAATACAACACACACGGTACAAATAAAAAATGTATACAAACTTTAGTCGGAAAACCTGAAGAAAATATACCGATTGGAAGGTCTAGGTGTGGATGGGTAGGCAGAGCTGATAATAAAATAGACCTGTATATTATAAATATGAGGTGAGATGGTTCGAAATAGGCGGCATGCTTGATTACTTAGAGTCTATCAGCTTTTAACGAGAGATTCTCCCCTCCATGCAGTTAGCATTTGAAGAACAAAGATCCTGTGCTATGGAACGGAGTGTGTGATTTGATGTCTTGAGTTTAAAATTTTGAAGTATGATATTATTAATCCCTAGAACTGAGTGTTGCTATAATGTTTTTTGAAGTATGATATTGTTATTCCCTAGAACTGAGTGTTGCTATAATGTTTTAACCATTCGTCACGTACGAACGCCATATTAGTTACATATCGCAACTTCGTAGTCGAGATTGTATTTATGAACAGATTAATCTCGGATCGTGAGGATATGTATGGGAGTGGCATCGCATCTGATACGAAAATGTAGCCGCAAACAGCGACCAGTAACGATAACAGTCCTCGAGGCAAGTGCTGCCGTGTGATTGGTTCAGAGATGACCGAACAATCAATCAGCGACTGGTCGCAATAGGTTATCGTCAGATCAATATCAAAGCAACTATAGCAATTAACGTTTCAAACACGCAGTTCAAATGTACAATGTTCGAATGGCTATTGTTTTTGATTCAATCTGTATTATGCCTGTGGCATTGAAGTTTTTGGAGTATGTGCTTACAGATATTAGAATTTTTGAAACAGACATCATACTATCTACTTACTTTTCAACTGTCTGGCGGTGTTAAGTAACTGAGCAGCTAGCTGTTCAACAACCAACTGTCCAAGTACGTTGCCAACTGGCGTTCTAACAAATTAACTAACCAATTGGCAAATCAGGTAACTAAATAACCAAGTCTTTAACATCTGAACCCAAAGATTCAACAACACTAATATTAAAACCGGTGACTGATTATAATCCTCAGTCAGTTACAGTAAATTCAGTTCATGTTATCATAATCAGTTTCTGTAAGACTGATATTGCACAACTGTACCTAAACTGTCTTTTCAAGTTGTTGCTTTTAAACTGGTTTCCCCATTAATATTCTTCACCAATTAATTTTTTTTTGTTCAATCCTTCATAACAGCGTAAGTTTTGTTATTCTGAACATACCAGGTAAGCTACATAAACTACGAAATTCCTGTCAATTTTAATCTGCTATAAACCTGAATAAATGTAACTGCAACTCCATTTTATTCACGAGGCCTGTAAATGAGGTAGCCTACAATTCAGGCACTATTAACTTTGATAGACGTAGTGTGCGTCAAGATGGAAACTGAGCTTCATGCTACGTCCGTTGCAACTAGATAGACCCTGTTAACACTGAACAGAAGATCGTTCTGAACGGGAATTTCTAGAAGCCCGTCAGTCTCCTGACGAATATCGTAACTTATTTGCATTATCGTATTAGGCTGAGAGAATTATCATTCTTCATGACAACACACACCTTTACATTGGGGCTTTAAATTTGGCCATCCGTCGTTCAGCCCGGATCTTTACCTCGAAATTTTCATGTTTTCGCGCAGCTGCAGGAGGAACCGATGTGACGCCTAGGCGCGGAGTGCACTTGGACGCTAATGCGGTTCGATTGTTTTTACGATCAGACTGCGACATTCTACGAGAAACGTATACAGCGCTTAGTGAATCAGTGGGGTTAATGTCTGAGCGCCTAAGGAAATTTGTGCCTGGGCCGACCAGATCTCAAGGATGGACGTGTATTGCACATTGTTCGTGTACGTATGTAAAAACGCGCATATATTGACAAAATATATAATGGACTTACTAATATTTGTGTCTAATTCCTTTTGCGATACGTTTTTGATGTGTGTGTATCGATTTTTTAGAGCTTTTTATATCAATTAACACAATATAGAGACTACTTTTTAACCCATTCGTTCCTGATCGCACTTTATATGGAATAATTTTTTTTGTTCCAGTGTCATCCTGTGCAGCGTTATACATCGCACATTTTATAAGATTACATATCACTTAGAAGGTTTAGATATGTTGAAGCAATGTTTATGTGGTGAGCATGTTTGCGACATTATCGATAGTATTATGGGTAGTAACGTCATGTGGACTTGTAGGTAGAAAGGAAAGTTGTGGAAAAACTTACCACTTCTGTTATCGTCCTTGAAGATGGAGGTTGTTTATGCTTACAAGACGTTGGTATCTCAGAGTAATTTGAGGTTTTCGCGGCTGTGAGTACGAAGATAGATGTCTTCTGGGTTGTAGCGCCGTGTACTATGCCAGACGTTCAGAGAACCTCTGAAAAGTTGCTAAACTTGTACAACCCAGAAGGCAGCCTTCTTCGTTAGTATCTACTTACAAGTCTACTCGACGTTAATACTCAGAAGAACGTATATCGACATCTTCACCGCCTGCAGAACTTCAAATCTCACAAATTCACGAACTTTTCAATATTAATCACTGATTTATATTCTGCACTGTGTCAGAAATGTCGAGCGAAGGCGCAAGGGTCCGCTACACGCACATCTTCCTTCTTCTGCATGAAACCCAGATCGATCCCATACCTAGGGTTGAGCATCAGACTACCTCTACATTTTATGGGGTGCAAAAACACGGTCTGCGGTTCTACCTGTTTGGAATCTGAAATTAGGACACAAGCTACGCGTCATCATTGCTGCTTGCTTTATGCTACTGCAGATTCTCGTAGGTTAGTAGACTGATATATCAGCCGTCACAAAATTGCGTGCGTCAAAGTGATATCGAAATCGTACAACGTTGCAACACGAACAGATGGACTCAGGTGAGGGAAGACAACTCAGAACTCGTAACGTAGCAAAGTTGGCAACATTGTACTGGTGACTTAGAGCCGCGCGGGGAGAAAGGGGGTTGAAGTCCTTCCGTAGCTTTGAAGCTTGTGATTTAACAACGGCTGCATTTGTTCGGTTTGGCGCTTCCCCTGACGTTTCTGTAATGTCGGAACTAAGAAAGCTTTTGATACACACAGTACGTTAACCTTTCACCTCGATAGGGCAAAATTCATTGTGTTATTCCAGTCTCTGAATCAGTTAAGGAAGATGTTTCAACTTGCATTTCTTATTTCATTATGCACTGTACTCTATCAGAGTGTTAGAATGGAGGAGGATAAGATGAACGTTGCATGTAGCACATGACAGAGATGATAAATGAATATAGAATTTTATAAGGAAAACTTGAATAACAGAAGGCACGTTGAAAGCCGATTCAATGATGCTAGGGTGATATTAAATGAGTTTTAGGATCTGGGATGTGAAGTGTGAACTGGGTATATTTTGATAATTATAGGATTCGCTGACAGATTATTTTAAATGACTTTAAATTGCATAAATGTCAGGGATTTCTACTCTAGCGTTTATTGGCTTCTCAACAATGAGTGTGCTAAATGGAGTAACTTATTTAAACCCGTAAGATGGTGATAGTGTGTTTCTCTTAAACGTTGGTTTCCACTTTCAAGCCCGGTTTACCAAGACGATCATCGACAGGTTCCATCGAAGACCGTGAGGTAGATAAGGAGAAGAAACATTAGGACAGACATTATTCTTTCATTTTTTGAAGTTTGTGTAATTGAGCGCATAGAAACACCCACGTACTTTATTTTATAAGACCAAGAATCCTCCTAAGTGGGGAGGTCATGGCCCGAAAACGGCCTGAAGCACCATAGATGATAATGACTTTATTTGGCAGGGCTAGATTTCAGTTATTTGTTAAAAAGTGGCATGGGATATTAGAAAGAATGGCGGAAAGGGATAGACACACTTGCATTACTACTGTATAAGTACATTAGTTATTGAACCAACTAAGTAATTAACAGTGGTTGAAAATATGTGCCGTTGTTTTGTATTCGAGAAATAATCAATTCAGATCTCGAAAGATATGCCGCTATCCTGACTGATTTCTGTGGCCGTTTTGGACCTTTTCGTGCTAATAATAATAATAATAATAATAATAATAATAATAATACAAAGAAATTTAAAAGAGACATCGACAAATCCCGCTAATCTATCCTTTTCCATTCCACTGTAGATAACATTCACTTATCTCATATAACGCTACACAACTCCTTCAGTCGATACAGCGTCGTTAAATAACTTACTAATTAACCGATAAACCAGAAATGTTTCCTCAGATGTAATCAGAAATATAAAATAATTTTTCAGAATTCTTGTCCTCTTTACTTGCCGTCTTACCGGTACATTGCGCTGCATTTGAGAGTATGGTCAAATCGAGAAATATCGCATAAAAATTTAGAAATGCTACAGAAATGTAGTAGACTTGCGCTCATTTCCTGTAGAATGCTTAATGACACTGTTTTCTCATAAATTTCTAATAAGGTAAATCATTATCTCCATTATTTGACTCGGATCAAAATTAAGGTAACGTAACAAACAAGTAATAAAATTATCCATCATGGGTCAATTTGACATTGTTATTGCAGTAATTTAATATTTAGTCATCCAAACATAGTATTTCGTTGATTAACATTTGTTGTACTGATTGTAAGGCTAATTACACGTTCGCGAATTAAAGGTTTAATTAGTAGGTACAGAGGTTTGTAACAGATCCATAATTTTGTACAGTTTCAATTAGAGTATCAAATATCGTATATTAAAGCTGCAGGAACATTTTTGAAACCTCTGTTACATTTCTCCGGAATTCTTTTATTTTCTCGCCTTCTGTAATTCATGAATTAATTATTGAAATAAAACGTAAGTTTTCTAGTATTTGTGTATTAAATTCGTTTTAAAACAATAAGGGCGTAATATTTTTAAAAAAAATCTAAACTAATTACCTATAATATGTTACATATCTGAAACAATGTAACCAATGCAAATTTAAGGGGGTAATTAATTCGATTAATTTTTATTAAAGTTTTAATTTTTCCATTCTCTGTCGTCGATTTATTTAGCTTATTTGTAACCTGATATTCGTTTAGGTTTACTAACCTTCCCGCTAAAAAAATTCTTGATTAGGTATTTGTAACACCTCGACATTAGACAGGGAGTTCTGGACAGAACTTACAAAGTCAATTAAAAAAACTGCGGCCTTACTATTCTTATGGTTTTAATGCCCTGTTTAACTAATATCATAATTAAACACTGAGATGCAGTTAAGTTCATGGGTTACAACGCTGGACTCATGCGTACTTGGTCAGAGGATCAAATCATGGTGGAATCTGAATTTCAATTAATTGCAGTTGAAAATAACATATATATAATAATCATAATTACAGAACTTCATTTCTCTTTGTGAAGAACGTGTTACTTGTAACAAGTATAAATTTAGTTTACATTAATTTTGTCGGACATAACCTCAAGTTTCGCACAATTGCTATGTTTGTAAGTGTTGACTTATAAATAATACTTAATATGTAGAATTTTCTTTAACTCTTTTCATAAAAAAATCCTTATTTATGTCTCCAGTTGTACAGTAGTTATCACTATCGGACGTAACAGCAAGTAAAAATGTTCGCGTATTTTTTTAAAACTTTAACCATACGTCTGAGAGATCCTATCTGGCTCTTTGACGTTCTTACTTTATAAGTTATAAGTTAATGCATCTGTCATGTTAACTACTACTGACTGTAGACATTTTAGAAATTATGAAGTGGCTTCCAGTGGCACAGTGTTTACACAACATTTCGCGAAAATCTGCCAAATTGGCTCAAACTTTGAAAGGGCGATACACAGGCAGTTTGGTGATCTACAAGCCGACTTTTTCGTGTTGAAAGGAAAGGAGGCTACCAGGGAAAAATCTTTGCAATTTTAGTTCACAGTTAACGAACGGGTTACGTCTTTCCCACAGAAGGCGCGAGTGATGATCAAGACGTATTGTAATTTCCGTTGTGTTGCGAGTTCTCATAACCACATTACACGAACAGTTTATAAAGCCTGGGCTAAACAAGTTGCAGGGCACAAAGAAAGGAAAGTTAATCAAAGAGGAGGACTATAAGCATGTGCTGACGATGGTAATTAATAATTATGTCGGGGTGAACACGCGTTTCAGTCGTAAGGAAGACGGTGATACAAGTAGTGGAACAGTCATTAATATAACGAGTTAGATTCGCGAGGTCATTTGAATCAAAACCTAGGATTATTATCCTAACAGGTTTTATGTGATTCTTCTCTGTTTTCTGTGCAAAGTATTGCTGCGTAAAGTCTGAACAAACCCTGAAGAAGGCAGGCAATGCAAGTTTATGTTTCATTGAATGTTGCCAATGTATTTATGGATGAGAGAGCAATTATTTTCATTTAAAGTAAAAGATGAAGCTGTTGTGGCCTATATCAAACTGCCCATACGTTTGCCTGGAATAACTGAATAAAATCACGGGAAAGGGGCAGTACAGCCAGTGTCTAGGTCGAAAAACCCAACCTTAACCTCCCCAATATAAGACATGTTTTTGCTTTTGTAATCGAGTTTAGATGAAAATTATTAACAATGATTATTCAGTAATAATGGGATGGTGCATTAGCAGTGACGGAATGTAAATATTATAGCGAGGTTTTTGTTTATAACCATAACTTTCTTGAAGTCCAGGAAAAAATTGGTTTTTAAGTGAAACACTGTGTTTTATGAATGCTAGGGGTATGCTTGATTTTAAAGAGAAAATAATTATCAGACTGTGGTAAATGTATATAAAACAGCTTTTGGAATAAAAACACGTATAAACCCTTAATGTGTTTCAAACATTTTCGCTACCTTCCTTGCACATGCAAAACCTTCATACAAAGACTTTCAGACTTTACTCACAATCTGCCAACATACCAAACGTCGAATGCTCAAAAGTTATCATCAAACGGAACGTCGTGTTCTAATTTTTTATTTTAAATTACATATCCTTTAGAGATTATCGTTAAACAGTACTTCAGTATACTAAGTAACTACGCTGGTGAAGCCATACGTTCAGGAGGTGCTCGATTCAAGTCCTGGAAGGGGTATTGGCTACCCTGACTAATAATTTTTGTGGTTTTTCTCAGTTAATTCAGGTGACTGACAGAATACTTCTCAGAATTGGCCACGACTCCCTTCTTCCTAGTTAGCCGTATGCGAGCATCTTTATTTCGTCATTGGTTATTAAATAGCCTTTGCGAATGACGCAGGGTCACTAAATAACTTTCGAATTTAGAGACTGGGTTCCCGATACAAATTCGCCCTAAACTGAGTGTAACATGTTGAAGTGTGTTTTAAATTTAGTTAGAAAATAATAATTCATGTCGATGAAATCAACGTTCATGTGAACAGCGTAACTAATTTGTAAGCCCACATTGTTAAATGTGGTAATTATTAACTTCTTTTCTCACACGGCCCTAGAAATAAAATTCGTTCCATCTTCGTAGATCCAAATGATAGCAGCAACATTCTGGTGTAGGGGAAAAATTCTGTATTTGTATCGGAGAGGCACCTTGTTCGAGTATCGTCCCAGATTACCGGCTAATATTACTGAGGTATATTGTGGCTTTTTCTCAGTCTTTCAAGTCCAATGCCGGTAAAGTACCACCGTAAAGGCAACGATTAATCTTTTCTTACCATTATGTCCCAACTTCATTCGATACCTGTAGCTCCTGCAGTTGAAATTCTGTTTTAAATAACACTATAATAAATCATTTATACATGGGGAAGCCTTCACTGAAGTGTGTATTAAATTTAGAATATTTGAATTCAAGCGAACAGAGACTGCATACTGGAGTCACTGTATTTTGACAGCTAGATTGCATTATAATTTTAGAGCCGAATGCTGAAGCTTTTAAGACGTTACTCAAACCATTTCTCATTTCATCGGTTACATTCAAAAGAATACGTTTTCCGGTTCTCCGCAAAATTAAAACAGTGGGACATATTGATGGAAGTGACGTGTTCGCGAAGCGAGCGGCTGGTCCCTACACCGGTCAGTTTGCAGTAAGGTCAATATTCCGTCCAACAGACTTGCTGATCTGGGTAATACAACAGCCTAGCTGTGTGGTACCCATTATGGAAGATAAGGCCTATTTATGGCTACAGAAGCTTCCTCGCTCCAATGGTAAAATGTCATCCTTTGATAAAATTGTATAGCACGTGCTGGCACGAACGAAGTAAGAGAACCTTTATTTAGGATTTTAGTGTGGGTTGTTTGGCTGCGCTGGGAGTCGCATTCCAAAAGTAGATTACGTTTTACAGAGAGTTCAGAGTTAAAAGGAGTCAGATCTTGAATCTGATCACTTACGTCTGTCTTTACCTCCGCGCCATACACACGACTGTATGGTATGTTATTATGCTTAGTCACAGGAATATCATTTTTTTACTTTCATGTGAACACTTGGTTTTCGCTGTCGCGAATTATATCGAAGTGTGCCCCTGTCGCGGTGGAATAATAAGATAAATATGGGAACGTTAGCGGAAGTGGCTAACAAAAGAACATCCATGAAATTGTTGAGTTTAGTTCTCGAAAAAGAAAACTGAGACAGTCAAACATCAGTTTTTGCTGACCGCAGTCTGTATGTGTAAAACTGTCTCTAACAGTGCTACTGAGAGACACAGATATTATTTTTACAACTGGAAACCTAGCGTTGCATCCCATCCTACTCCCAGTTAGATCTCACTAATTATAATTTTGTTTACATCTAGCGTCATAGAAGTCTTCTTCGACATTCCATAATTCTACAATTTTAGTAAATTTTGTCATTGTCTAAAACAATTTATTCCTCTCAATAAATACATGAACAACGTCTTTCCTTCTACATAGTTGGCATCCCTCTTACTCAAATTATTTCCTTTCTCCTCACTTTGTAAGTATACCCTATTCTATTTCATGTAGACCTGCTGTAACCTGTGCATGCATGCAGGAGGAAGTTTTCCAGTTGCCGCACTATGTATGTTTTCTTGATAGTAATGAAAAATTGAAGGTTCTTTTAATTGTGACAAAAAATGTGCTTCTTCAGGTAATCTTAAGTCCTGGACATGTCACTTCGCGATATTTTCAGTTCGTTCTCTGTTTGATGAAGGAGAAGTTGGCTTTATTATGGACTGCATGAGGGTGAGGCCCTGTATATTACCACCTGGGGAGTTGTGTTTCACCATTAGTTAACGCAGCGAAACCGTTATTACCGTCATTTCCCACCGGTCTCTACTCTATTTTTCATTATCTGTGACTAAGACTGGCGCATGAATCATTTATGATCTTAAAGGAAACTGACGTAAGGAGCATACTTTGTAACATACAAGGCACAGTTGATAGTCGCGTGTTACAAGTTCTGTTCTTTCATCGGCTATTCTAGCGCCTATTAGTAGTAGTTCTGGAATTGTGATTTCTGAGACGAGGATGCAGAGGAGAATGTTTGGTCCTGATGTGTTGGAAGTGGCAGAATGATGGAGGAGCTCCGTTGTTTTACTCTCCCCAAAATATTATTAGGATATCAAATCAAGGGGAATAATGTTGGCGAGATATGTAGCACGAATATCTGAGTTTAGAAACATGTACACAGTTTTTATTTTAAAATCTAAAAATACGTAGATGGAAGGATAGTACTAAAATTTATCTTACGGAAGTCGGATTAAAGACTGTGACTTGAATTCAGCTGGCTTAGGTAATAAGAGTTAGATGAAATAGGTATAAATTCTACGACAGTACTGAATTTTATCTCGTAAAGATAAGGTATGAAGTTCTGAAATGTCTTTAACTGGTGGAGTATTTCTTAATCAGATGAAAACTTGTCAACTGATCTTAATTTTTATCATCTCTACAGTAATTTACAGATTAATGTGATTGTGAAGTTGTAATTTCGCGTAAGCACGTAAAACGTCTTTATGTAGATTTTATCTGTGGAAACAAAAGGAAATTGGACATTCTTAATAGTCCAGGGAAATAATATCTTCTGAACATAAACATGAAGTCTCTTCTCTATTTACTCCTTCGTTTCGTGTAAAACAGAGAGGCTAAGCCAGCGAAATATCCGCTTTATATTTTTAAAGTGAAGGTTCAAGCTATTTATGCTTCGCAAGCCATTATAAAAAATAGGGACACGTAATAGGTTTTTCAACAAAATATAAAGAAAACTGCGAGTAAAATGTGACATGATAAAAGACTACACAGAAATTAAAAATAACAATTGCTTTAATTATAGTTGCTAGAGACATTTTGACTACATCACAATTCTTGCAAAATCATTAAATAAATTGTCTCAAAGCCCTAAAGGACAAATTGTTAAATATTTATTAATTTGATTTGAAATTGATATCTTCTTATGCTTTAGCTGGTTCACTGTTGTAATTTGGTGATTTATGAGAATTTTGTTGTTAAATTTATAACCAGATGTGACGCATTGTAGACGTCACACAGGATGGTCGTATATGGATCGAAACGCCTATGTCATTGCGTATTTTTACTGGTGTTTAATATCAGTTTGTTTGTGTATTGGATGAATGTTTATATTGCACACTACACGGTATAAAAGCATATAAAATTGCTTTATAATTGTATGTACTTGATCATCGCATGTATTCAAGTTGTTAAGGTCGTTCTGTCAGCTCTGTCTTTACCGTATCTTATTCTATTTTGTGTGTCACTCCAACTACCCGGGAACGTTTCATTCACTCATTGAATTTCAAGCTCTTATGGTAACTGTCTCTCTCTTTAACACACATATATTAATTTTTACTATTTATTGTAAAGGCACGGGGTCATAGATGTAATGAATTAAAATTTTTAAAAGGATTTTAAAAGAATGAATCCTTTATTTTTATTTCTTTGATAAACAGGATTTGTTACGCTAAGATATACTCTCTAAAATCAGGTTTCTTCGGAAGTTATTTCATCACTGCATGTATTATGGTAAATACGATGCTAAGAGAAAGCTCCACTCATTCTTAACCCCAGCCCCAGATGGACACGAATAGTCAATATTACACTCGCTGCTGTACAAATATGCTGACGTATTCTGTCTGTAAGAATTCTTATGTTTGCGGTGCTTTTCTGTACCCTTTAAACTCTGAAGCCGGAAGCTCATATAAATAATATCTAAAAATTCAGTCCTTACCTCAAAGAAAACGTAGCGCGTCTGCGTTACAGAGAGAAATTGTTTAATGCTGTTTAAAGAAATAGTTTCTGTTTGTTCTGTGAATCATTTGAAACCAATAAATACGCTCTATGGGCAAAATAAGCACTTATTATAGAGAACGTGGTACGTATAGTTACCATTCGGCTTCAGAGTCTTAATAAATTAAGGTCACTCTGAGATTTCCATGAAACCATCAAATTCTTTTACAAATCACAAAATAATTAACAGAGTTAAGCCACAATAGAGCGGTGACAATCGGAATATTGGGTCTGCGTCTCGTAGTTCTCTTTTAGCATTCATGCACGACTGTCCAAATTTAACTCCACACAAATGCCAGAAGGAGTGATTGTAGCACAGTTTTATTTTTTATTTTTCTTAAATGAATAAGAATTCACTGAATTGTCCTTTTAAAAATAGTAAATTTTAAAGTTTAGTCGCTTTTTCAGCTTTAAATTTACCGCCTTAGGCCGTAACATCACAGAGGATTAATTATTCTGGGGTTTTAAAATAATGAAAGACCAACGCAGACACAAGACGTGTGCATATTTGTTTTAAATAATAATATGCATGTATGAATTGGGCTGTACTTAAAAATAATTGTTTGGTAATCTGGGAAAAGTGATCAATTTGTAGTTTCCGGTTCGAATTATCGAGACCCTGCAACAACTGATAATTTTTTCCATTCTGCTCCTATGGGAGTGATAAGTGTTACCTCTTTATTATAACTGAAATTGTATCTCGATCTCTGGAACCAAGGACTGTACAGTGCTCACCGTGTCAAATCGATATCTACTGTCCATTGCAAATGAAGGAAAGTGCGTCACGGGTATCGGCGCACTATTGCAACCGATAAAGTTCAGAGTGCAAACGAATGCGCCCTTCTGGTAGGTGACATTCACTTCCCGATGCTTTTATCATCTGAATTTCCAGCTTTAGATGTCACCCATTAGGAATAGTGTCACTACCCACTTTTCTACTCTTCCGCCTACGCGAACAAGGTGACCCAGTTGATTCAGTTTGTCAATAAATACGACTTCGTGGCCAAAATAGTAGCCGTGAACACTCCACTATTTATTTCTTCTTCACATTCTTTTCTGCATCCCATAAAAGACGTACCATTTTGTTCACCATATAAGCTCATAATATTCGTATCGCACGCTCCTTTTTCGCGTTCAGCAGACAAAATATTCATTGCCCTGATGACGGAGGCAGTATGACCTCTGAAACGTTGGTTAACATCGACCAGACTACACAGCGCAACAACCCAGAAGACAGAAATCTTCATAAGCATATTCTGATTTTACAACACTACGTCAACATTCTCAAACGAACTAAGTTAATCAAAGAACAAGATGTAGGGACTTCCACTATTTAACAGTAATTACAGGATAACTGGAAAAACCACTTAACAAGGAAAGAGAAATTCGTCATCACAAAACACACGACGACTTCTGGTGAAACTGTGCTCCATTACTGTAACACTCACCGTAGTAGTCGAGCTTACAAATTTTCAGTTACAATTTTAACAGATAAGTATATAGGAAGTTTGGTTGTTTTTGTCCGTGGTGCGGGCAGTCCGAATTCGATTCCCCGTTAGGTATTTTTTAATCACCATGCTTACAGTGGATGCAAAGTGCGAATCTCAGCTAAATCGCTGAAAGACGAGAAGGGATGGTGGAACGCCAAAGAGTCTGTCTCCCGCACGCGCTACATTACTTCTGCAGCCTAAACGTAATAATTTTACATCCGATATTACACACGGAAGGACCGAGTTCTCTCTCTCCTTTTGTGCAGTCGCTTCGCTGTCTTCCCCTCCCTCCTACGTATGTATTTGTAACGGTCGTTCAAGCCCGGAGTTACGTTGCGGCCATTGCACAATGGCTCTGGGACCAGTAAAATTTAATTTACTTCTTAAGTCTTCGCATTTATTTGTTTTCATCCTTCTTTTGTTAATTTTCGCGAACGATAGAAGCGCAATTGGTTCTCATTGTTCTTGACGTCATTTCTTGCAGACACAAATATGTCGCTGACAGATCTGAACTAACAGGAGAGATTACACTGCAGTGAGTCGTAAATAATTCTTATTACCATCATCGTGTTTTTTTTCCGAATTTTACACCGGTTTCTTATATACGTGTATTTGAACCTACGTCCAATTAGAGGACAATTATTATTTTACTGGGGGCTTTGCTCCTACAAGCTTCGCTCGCCAACCCTGCCGAGGGTTTCCCACTATTTTCTCCCCAGCCTTCCCTCACTTTTATTCTCCTTGACTTTGTTTCCCCCCTTTTTAAAATAATTTGGGGATGAAATAATGAGTGAGATGAAGAACTATTATTGTCAGGATTTCGTGTTTCTTCAGATTCAAAAGCCAGCGCACCGTAATGTCTGCACGCTTTGCCCATCGTATCCCGTAACTTGTCTGCAGCGCTGAGTAGTTCGCCCTTATGATTTAATTGTTGGTGTCAACGCTTATTTTCGCATTGTTTCTGTAACTTGTATTCCACGTTATTCATAATTCCGTCCTCCAATAATTGATTATATCTTCTCTTCTTCCTTGTTGTACACAAAGATATGTGATCAACCTGTTATTATTTTTGGTCTTTAATAACTTTTTATTCTAGCTTACAACTGATGTTTTCAATTGAATAATTTGGTTGGTATTTGCGGTGCGAATGTATTACATTTAATATTTTAAATGTTAGTCTTTCTTGATTGTATTTTTGTTGCCTTATTGCGCCTAATAAAATAATCCGTTATTGTTTACCCTTTAATTACACTTTTATCTCCGCTTGCAGTTATTGTTTTTCATAACATCATATTTTCGATATTTGCAGTTTGAACGTATTTCACTGAATGCTTTAAACTTTACAGTACTTTGTTGGAGTAGCATTTTCGTTACATTACATACTGAAATTGATGAGCAGGGAAGCTCAGTCAGTATAGTTACTGACTACGATCTGGACGGTCAGAGTTCGATCCCCGAGGCAGGGCGACAAAGGTAGGGGGTTCTGTTCTAGCCTCTGCATCCAGACAGACTTTGGGCCGGGGCGTGACGCTGACCACTTAGCCCCTCCTTGTGTCGAGGTTGAGAATGAATTGGATCTACACCTCGTCTTTCCTAAGTGCCAAAATTGGCATGTAACGGGTTGGCTTTATTTTTACATATAATAACTGCATTCAATTTCAATATATAAAAGTAAAGTCAACCCTATTTTCTGAGTAGGGTTTGAGGTTCCACGGCGGTCAGTCCGAAGATGGCTGTCTTTTGAGTTACAGCGCCGTGTAGTCTGGTAGAAGTTTACCAGTGGAGGCAGCAAGGACCTCTGACGCGTGAAATAAATAAGGACGGATTTTTAATTGGGAAGCCTCATGGAAGAGGCTGTTTTGGAGAAGATATGAGGCTAAAAAATAAAATTGATATTATGGAAATTGATTTCGGGGTGTGAACTGGATTGGACTAGTTCAGGGTTCATTCAATGTCTTAGTTCTTGCGATAAGTGATTAAACTGCTAGATTAATGAAGATAGTTAATTTCTTGAAGACCTAATTAACTACTATTAGTGAAATTCCCTTTGCCACAAGATTAGTTAGTTTATTTAGTTATTTTACTTAACTTTAATAACTTTGTGGTTGAAAAACTTGTTTCTTCCCCCAAATGTATACGAACTTAGAATAAAACATCAATATAAGGACACTGAAATGGGAATAATCTTCTATTACGTTCGAGACTATTCCACTTAGTTGTTGAATCTAACTTGCTAAATTGGCAGGCCTCGTGAATCATGGCATCAGAATGCCAGACGGTCGTCCTCTTGTATGCAGTAATTGGTAGGATCGCGCGAGCAACAGCACCGGACATCTGGTAGTAATTACGAGGTACAGCGCGGAGGCTGTGTAATGATAGGGGCACGCTTACTGGCAGCTGTTAACAAGCACGACTATGCCAGTCAAGATTATAATCCTCTCACATTTCTTATTATTACGTTTGTCCTGGAAATTCGGTGAACGGATTGTCGGACAATGAAGTTATTTCGGCAGCCACTTTGGTTCCTGGTTGACGGATTCACATGAGCTTCTACTCTGCCATAATTTTAACGCATTTGGTACGTGATTCAAATCTCTGGGGCGGCTTGTTGAGACAGACATTAGCAATGAAGTTAAAAAAATCCACCTGTCACCTTTGCTTTCTCTGCTTGTCTGTCCGTCTGCAGCGTGTAACAACTCGAGAATTGCTGAATGAATTTTTGTGAAATTTCATAATTAATTATATTAAAACCTGTTTCCGCATGCCACACTCGGTTAAAATCGAAAATAATTACGGTCGTGTTACTCGCAGACCTACACTCGTTTCGTTGCGAAAGTGTCGTTGGGGAATCCCAGGCAGGCCCCAGACACTCACTGACTGCATAACTATGATGTCAGTGATACTATTTCGAAATGCCAAAAGTAGTGTGTGATCCAACAGCTTCCATAACCACCAGTGCTTCCGAAGGAAGATCATTTACGAACTGAAAACGAAGATTTCATAACAGAGGAACACACAAGAAATTTTATGATATGTGTATATAATTTCTTGCTTTACATTTCTTGAGTTAAATCAGTCCAGTGTGAGACTAACACAAACCGAACGCAGTGGTCAGCTGGGTGCCACTCTTTCTTCGTTATCGGGAGGTCGTGGGTTCAAACGTCGGCCGGGAGACCGGCTATCCTTGCTGAGGTTTTTAGTGGTTTTCCTCAGTCCTTTCAGGCCAGTGCCGGGATAGTACTTTAAATTCGACCACGCCAGCTTCCTTGCACACCTTTCCAATTCATTATTCACTATCATCCTCTCATTCGATGCTGTATACTCTAAGCTATTGAAAAAACATTGTTAAATAAATAAAAGACTAACATTCGTTATTTCAAATATGTTTTACAAATATTATCGTAATTGTTGATGATAATTTAATTCGGGTTCGACATTTCCGACACGAATTAGGAACGTTGTAGCCACTGCCAATCTTTACCTGTGCCTTATCTTTTACCGATATTACCATCAGCTGGATGGAGCTGGCTAACAATGATGAATTTTAACTGATCGCTTTGGCCGTGTTACGGTTTGTAGTGGACGACTGATCCACGTAAGCAAGGTAAAAGAATTTATTATTTTGTTCCTCAAAGTGTTAGCCGAACTGATTACCACCGATTCTAAATATCCCAAGTAACTGAGATAGTGTAGTATAAAATTCACAATTTATATGCTTGTGTCTGTGTTACGAATAATGATTTTCTTGTGCGGTATGATCCCATCAAGCCTTGACGTATTGGTAGTGCTTCATTAATGTTATGTATCATTATTATAATTGGAATAATTATCGCGTTAATTAAGACTCATTGTGATTGTGAGTTTATATTGGCCTACGCTGTATAAATGTCGCTCCGCAGTTATTTTCTTTAATCATACTAATTTGAAATAAAATATTAAAAATGTGATAACGCCCAAGCCGTGGGTCTAGATGCGTGTTAATAATGTATTATATTTCGCAGTGGGTAGTACCTAGTTTCATTAACAGAATTTAATTAAGCGTCACACTGTGGTTTAATTATGTGTTATTTCAGGTCACATGACAATCTTACTGTGTAGTGAACGAAAGATAGTAGCGGTATGTACGTAGGCAGCATATATATGTAAATGTAGTCGTATGTAAGCAAGATGTCACTGGCCAAGTTAATGTGATATCATAAGGTATCCACTTCGAATCTTGATCTGATTGAAATCTTTGTAATTTTACTCAATTTGTCTAGCGATTTCCCAGAATTTTCTCGCTTTTTTAGATGTCCAGTATGCATAAATATTCTCCCATCTTATTCGACACTTTTAAACCCTTGCAGACAAAAACTGTGTTGTTAAACGCTGGAAGTGGTTGTCCGTATGATTGCCGGAATTCTAACCCGATGTCCGGGTCACTACAAGCGCACAGCTACCGAAATATACGCCTCATTCAAATTATAGGAAATTTCCTTCTGAATTTTATTAAAAATCCTCTCTTTCGTTATTACAGCGTTGTCAAAACTTTTACTTTCACGAATTTTGTGTGTTTCATTTTGATATTTTTTAACTAACTTCATAGATGTGTCACTTGGATAAAATCATGTAGGTTTATGTAGTTATACTGACAGTAAGTCCATTTTACACAAAAAATTCAATTTCTTTTCAAATGAAATGGTAGTTAAAGACATGCCCATACTGTTAGAAGCTCTGACAGGCAGTTGTCTGTAAAATTACTCAAAGATCTCTAAAATGATGGAAAGAGTCATCTATAATTCTCACACTGCATGTTAAATTTTATATGTGCATTATATAGTCTATGAATATTCATACTCAAATTCTCAGTATATTTTGTCTGCACGTTTTTGTGGTAGAACTGGATCTTTTGATAGCTGGATGCAGAATATGTGGGGCATACGAAATTTGTTGTTTATTCATGTTTCAGCCATTCGTTCTCAGAATAACGCATTACATCTCTGAGATTAAAATTGGAATTCCAGATTAGATGTGTTGTTACACCGCTGTTGAGATGTAATTCAATATCGCCAGTCATACAGTCATGTTACATGTAAATATAAAGTAGGCTCTGATGCTTTCCAGCTCGCAAAATATAGACGTGTCTCTTTATGCGCTCTGTCTGTCCATTACAACGGAAAGCAGGCTTGAAAGATCTGTTGAAATTTGGCGTATAAAGGGTTTATAAATGCGTCTGTGACGTAGCATCCCCCGCTGGTTACCATGCTCATTTATTAAATATAATAATATCGAGAGCGCCATGCAAGAAGGTCGTATCAACAAAATGGCTAATTTACAGAAAACTAAACTCTTACACCTGACAAGTATGCATTACTGCTGTTTATACATCGTAATTCAACTGTTACCATTTCTGTGTGAGCAGTATTAGCATTACGCCTGTCTGCCATGACAGAGATACATGTTTTCCGTTGTTTGACCAAATAGTTCCGATTACAGTCCACGACTGTAATCTTGAGACTTGCGGGGTGAGGAAGTGGGGTGAAGGAGGAAGGAGGAGAGATAGCGTCTGCCTTTAACGCTACAGACTTACTGCATTCCTTGTAAATCTCAAGATTACATTCGTGGACTATATACAGACATGTTTGTACGCCTTCTGGCAAGATGCCTTTGATATCATGACCCACTGCCTCGGCATTATGCTTGAAAATTTTGTATTTTGTTCAAAAATTGATAAAATCTGGTGTTGTGGCTTAGAGGCTTTGGTACTTAATATTCCGATACGCTGTTACATTTCCCTCAATGTTAATTTTCCTCTTTTACCGCTGAGAAAACGAACAACGCTCTTTGTCGAAAGTACCCATAGCTAATTTCAGAGTTCTGAACATATGTCTATTAGTCCTGTGCTGAGGGTGATGCCTGCAAGTGGATATTTTTACATTTACCGCCACTATTAATGACCCCTCAGAGACGTAATGTTGATTTTCGTTTTCTAGCAAGAGAACTTTCACAGGCTGATCCCCACATTTTGGTAATAATT
Source organism: Zootermopsis nevadensis (assembly GCF_000696155.1). Next base: position 877,930 of record NW_019059889.1, read on the forward strand.
TCTGTGTTTGATTACTCTGTGTCCAAATCTCTTGTGAGTGCTTTCTACTGCAGCTCCTGGCGAGTTTAATTTGCAGTATCGCTGAGTACATTACAGTCTATTCACATGTGAGTCTCAAATATTGAAGAATTAAATCACAGCCGTTTGATAGCTTAATTTCTTTATCACAGTTTTAGAAACATCTTTAGTAAAAAGTTGTCTTTATTAACGAATTTAGGGGTACTTAATTCGCAGTTATGAATATAACAAATGCGTTTTATCACTGACAAAGTTTGATTCCGTCTCTATCACAGAATATTCCTCCTCTTATATCTCTCTACGTTATTAATCACGTAAGGTGAACAGTGTATTAGTCTATTTTTCTATTACGAAAACATTTGGCTTATGCCATTGTCAGTTCGTGTGTGTGTGTCTTTTTGTCACACAAACTGAATGAGAGAATTGAGTAAGTCTGTCTATGTGGCTTTGGCAGTCACGTGCTGTACTACTACGAAACCGAAAAACTTTATGCTTGTTCTAATTTGACGTGAACTTTACTGGTAATATTTTGGAACATATGGCGCTTTTAGATAATCACTGATAACAAAACAAATAAGTGATACTCCCGAAAGCAACGAAGACGTGTGAGAAATATCTTTGTATTAAGGACCGATGTTTTCCACTCAGGAATATGTGGTTTACGCATGAGCATTTCACTTGCTTACCGGGCCTTCTACGTGACAATAATTTACTTACTTTCGCGTATTACCTGTGGTAACAAACTTTGATTCAGTTCACCAAATATGGCAAGACGTCGTATGAAAGGCATGCTACAGGAGACAATTTCACTTTTACGAGATTCGAACGGTGAAGTTTACGATGTCCTTCTGGATTGTGATGCGATGTGGACACATGTTTAGATATCACGGCTTGGAGAAACATATCGTCTCCTACTAGTGCACACGGCATCAAATCCCTGAAAAAAAAACGTAAGTTTTATTTTTGTGTTTATTACTATTACTATCTTATGAGCCGGGATAGCTCAGTCAGTGTAGTGAGTAGCTACGGGCTGGACGATCGGGATTCGATCCCCGACGGGGGAAGAGGATTTTCCCTCTAGCCTCTGCGTCCAGACCGGCTCTGGGGCCCACCCAGCCTCCTCTACAATGGGTACCGGGGTCCTTTCCCGGGGGTAAAGTCGGCCGGGGCGTGATGCTGACCACTCACCCCCATCTAGTGCCGAGGTCAAGGAAGAGAGGAGTTATACCTCCACTCACCCCAAACGCCTACATGGCGTATAGTGGGACAAACTTTATTAGTATCTTACCATGAAGGTAGTTTTGTAAACTTCTGAGGGAAAACCAGCGCTGGCTCCACTCTATGCATGAACCTGATATTGTAAGCAACAATCTATTCCGCCAGTTCTTAAAGTAAGCGCTATCCAAATCCGTAATACCATGTAGCGCACAAATACAAGCATGTCATGACCTTTGTAACTGTTCAGAGGCACTCTCCACGATTTTTAACTTATTCTCTTTTTTTCTGCCTGAAAGTATTTTATTCCCTGGATACGCCTAAAAAGGAAGTTATTAAACAGATACATATATTTTGAAGAACAGGCCCCTATAACGGAACAGAGTATCACAAGGGAGGAGAATAACAAAAATGTTTCATGTTGACAACCATACATTAAGCTATACGTAGAAGGGATCACATCAGTAAAGGAATAAAGACACAACAAAGAGAATGGAAGATATTATACCTCACGGTTCATAAAGGTATATAGGACTTGACAGGAAAATTGTACGTATGTCGAAAGAAACAAAGGTACTTACTTAGTGTCAGTCACTTTCAGTCGACCATTATCAAATCCTAAAGGACAGACTGAATAGCTGGTTTCTTCAGCTGTAGCACAACATTAAACCGAGTTTAAAGATTTAAGATAGAGAAAGAGATGGCATGGATCCTTAAAAAATGTCTAAAATTGAAACATTTTGTTTCAGCAGTAGCGAATTAATTGACGATAAAGAAATAAATTAATAGCTGACCAAATTGGTGAATACTTGCTATCAAAATATTGTGGCTTTCCGTGTTTTATTTAAATACACAGATATTTTTTGTTGTTTCACGTGGATGTGAGCGAAACTTAATCTTTCACAATCGATTAACTAACAAATCACTGTACCTAGAAATGTAAACGTTTTGCTGTTATTGATTACGTTCATTCCTGGGGAATTATGAATGTGCTGGTTGTTCTAAACTTTGTCATATTTAACTTATTTTATGTATTGGGCATTCACACTATCAAATGATAAGCACGAATATATTAGTGATATGTATCAGTAAAGCTCGATCTTGAGAAGTGGAGAAGCCAACGCTTATCCCAGGCGTCATGCAATTTCGTAAGTGCTGTGTTTATATGTCGTGTCTGATCGTCTTCGTATATCCAAACAAGTACAGTAGCTCAGACTATATAGAGTCGAATGAGAGGGTGAGGATGTGGAAGGAAGTGGTCGTGGCCTGATTTAGGGCACTGTCCCGGAATTTTCCTGAAGGGACTGAGTAAAACCGCGGAAATTTCAGTCAGGTCCGAGATTTAAACCCGGAATCTCCCGAATGCGAAGAAGGAATGTTAACCGTTCGACAACGACGCTCGGTACAAATGTTTGTAAACGAAAGAAGGCTTCGTAGAATGTTCTCAGTACTTCTTCCTAGATACCATTCACGTATGTTTGTTGGAAGCAAATAATTTCATAGACAGTGATTAAACAGTTTATTGGAATATCTAGTTTAATATACGGTGCCCCAGTCTCAAGAGAATCATGTATTGACACGCGTATCAGATTTATACACCTCTTTCAAACCACATGTTGTTCTTTATCCTTCGTAATTCGTTTTCGTGTTAGCAAAACGAGCCCATCAAAGGCATTATTAGCAAACACAAAAGGGAAATCTGATTATCCTTTCAAGCTCTTTGTATGTAAACGAACTCCTAAAACAAACTAGTTTACCAACTCATTTTATTTTCAATGAAAGTGACGCATATTTGCATTGAAATCCCAAAGTTTACAGAACGCGAAAATTAAACTGAAGCAGCCGTTCTGGAGATGACTTGTTCAGTCTTTGGTACACCAAAATGTGCAGCCACAAAATCCGTGTTAAATGAACCCATAGTTACTTACCATCCTCTACTTAAGTAACTGGTGACCAAAACACGGATGTTTCAACTGACCTATCTGCAGTCCGGAAGATAGCATTGGTCGCTTGGCCCAGCGATGAACGGAGTAATAAATCATTTGACGTTTACGGGCAGCTCAGTTGTACAAAGGACCTTTATTGAGAACAGTGATGTTACTATGTATTGTTACGTACAAGGAAGTGTATGACGCCACTGTTATAATTACTTTGTGCCTTTGGAATATTGACCACAATTGCTGTTGCCCACATTTGAATTAAAAAGGAAAAGTGTTTGAATAAAATAAGAAGAAAACGCGTGAGTTAATTAAGTCATACATAATGTGCGTGTTATTCTACATATGTTTAAATTGTTAAGATGTACGATAGAAAATCGCGAGAAATTGTCGAATTTTCTTATGTCCATTGTTTTCGTGCCTCATGCCATAAAAATGTCTTAGACTTGTGTAGTGTTGTCAATAACCGAACTTAAAACTGCTTAATGTTGATTTGCTCAGAAACGTAACATCGTTAATTTTAAATAAATCTACGTGTCATAAATGGAGTAACTACGGTCCGATCTGGCACTTAACCCTAGCGTCAAAAATGTTACATCAGAAAATCAGCCCTTCAGCAATACAAGCGTTGTAGTGTTACATTGGTTGTAGTGTCTAGTACCGAGAAGTCGATTGTTACATTAGTTCTAAGGTTGGTATATCTTTCATATAATCTACCAAGGAACAATATTATTACTTTTAAAAAAATCGACTGGACAAGGTCATAAAAAGGTAGGTTAGTCTCTGGACATCTTCCGAACATGAAGCAAGAACTTTTACTGTTGAATCATAAAATTCCTTTCCTAGTTTTCCAGTATTCTCGGAATCCTTTCAGAATCTTCCGTGAGTTTCCGTCTGCCTGTCCCCTGGATAAATTTCGGAAATCATTATTACATACACTAACTGAGCTACTTTCGTTAACTTATGCAAATACCTCCATATTTTAGAAATTCATGCCATGACAAATAAGAGGATGACTGCTATAAAGTAAGAAAATACTACTGTCGTTATTCATTGCAGGGTGTTAAATTTTAAAGAGTGGTAAATACTCAGAAAACATGTAAAAATTATTTGAATGTTTATTGGAGGGATAAATAACTTGGTGACTACGAGAACTATCTTGGTTTTGTGAAAATTGGAGATGAAATTGTTGTTAAATTCGACATACTGCAAATTTAGCCCTCTGACATGTTCCAGTTCAGCCTTTTAGGTATCAAACATTGTTATGGTTCCCTGGGCGGGGGATCGGCGCATGGCATACGATAACATAACTCAAATTTTGCGGAAATCTGTGTATGCTCTAGGTGGTATCTACACACTCAGCGTCATTTCTCGAGCGGGCAGACATTAAACATTCCTTAGGCTCGTGACTGTCGTAACGTAAGACTTGAAATTTGCTTGTTAGTGGTACTGAGGAAAGAGGTAATGGTTTTAGTGATGATGATAATCATAATCATAAAACAAGACCATATAAGGTTGCTTTTTCGGATCATTAAAATACATCTCACCGACAATCAGTTGTAATGCTTTTTTTTATTTTCTGTTTCACCAAGCGCACAAGTAACAAAGAAGCCTCAGATATTTTCAGTGTTCCTCTAAGCATCTCTGCACCGCCATTGAACTCAGTGCTTGTGTGTGACCACTCGTACGACACAAAGCAAACAACCTGACATAATGTGTATTACATAATACCAATATAATGTTTAGTGACGTAAGGTTTCATTTAAACACGGTTATTTTTTCTACCACATATAGTAGCCTCAACGGTGTGGTAGTTATGTGTTGACACAATGAAGAATATTGAAACCAGAGATAATGCTTCAAACAAATGTGTGGTAAATCAGTGGGGATGTTCTTTTATTGTTGTGGTTGGATGACGCTGTCTCCATGGAACTTCTGCCGCTAATGGGCCCATTGTCCATCCCCTCAGACGACACATGAGTGAACACGGAGCAGCGGTGGAATGATGTTGACAAGGGGAAGACAGAATGACTCGGAGAAAAACGTGTCCATGTGCCATTTTTTCCACCGCGGAAGAACTGTCTTGGGTGCAAACCCGGCTCTCCAAGGGAAAAAACCGGCGATTGACCGGGTACACTATATTAATGCACTATATTCTTTACTTTTTATCTTAGCCCAAATCCTAATACTTCTTATCTCTTTTGTTCTTTTGATGTTTAGGGTTATCTTTGGTAATATATTTTGTGGCGTATTCATCAGTTACTTTTATTGCCAGGTTTCGTGACCATTATTAATATAAAAGGTTAACTGTACGTCTTTATTTGTTGTTATATTTAACCACCGTTTTTCGACTTCATAGAATTGAATGCGAAGAGACAGGACGGTTTTGAGTGCTTAATTGAGAAAGCTGTGAGATAAAGCGGCCGTGATCTATTTAAGACATCCGTACATTATTTAGAGACGTCAAATTGGAAAATAAAACCCTTAGAATAGAAGGTCTTAGAACTTGTGTTAGAACCCAGGACCTTCTAAATACAAAGCACATTGTTTGTTTCTATAAATTTTGTTGGTATCTGTACCATCTTGGAGAATTTAAATGGTTTGTCTGCACTGTGGACTCCGTAGGACCGAAAGACATCTATCACTCTAAGCGACGAAGCCATCACCAAAGTTCCTGCTCAGAACCTATTATGCGATAACTGTCCACCAGGTGTAAACCCGTCTTGACAGGAAACACGTGTCCGCACACCCAAACAGCCATTAAGACACGCGAATCGAAATCATAAAACTTATTTTAAGCAGAATGCAGTATTATGTACATAAAATTACTTTTTCTTCGTGTTACATATGGTGCACCGATCGTAAATGAAGCATACATTAGTGTCTGCTGAGATATTAGGTTCTCAAGACGGCGTCTTCTGGTTTGTTGCGTATGTTGTAGTCTAGTAGACGTTTACTGACGTTCTTAAGGTTCTTGCTGCCTCCTTAATCAAGGCGACAGCCATCCTCACTGTAGTTCATTTCTGTGCATTGTTACGCAACGGAACGTAAAATAGCGGGTGATTATGAAAAGGTGCAATAAAAGATTCAGTAATGACAGTAACAAGTTTTTTTGTGTTTATGGTAAGTTACAACCCAGAAATCCCCCGTAACGCGCGGGGCTGTTATGCTTCTGGCTACAAGCAATGTTCGGGAACCATTCCAAAGACGTCCATCAAGAGAGTGTTATAAAATATTGCCACCCCAAAAACACATCGTGCGTAAGACACTTCACAGATGCTTGCATTTACATACACACAATCTGCCGTCGGTACAGGCCCTCGAGCTGAATGACCATATAAATCGAAAACGTTTCGCAGTGGAAATCCCTCTCGGCCTTAATAGGGGTAAATGAGTACCAAAACAGAGTGGTTTGCAGATGAATCAGCTTTCCATACTAGCGACCAAGTTAATATACACAATGTTAGTATCTTGGGTTTAGAGATTTAACATGTGTCATACCTGATAACATAGAGCTGAGTTCTTGGAAAGCCAATAGTATGCCCAGATAGTGAAGGAACTCCCCGATATTTATGGAATCCGAAGGTTTATTTCCGTGTTCGAAAAAATTCCGCTACCTGTTACTACCCTGAGCCACATGGTTCCAGTCTATACCCCAATCCCTATTTCCCTGAGATACATTTTAATATTATAATTAAAAACTTTAAGGGTTTTACGAGTCGTCTTGGGTTTTCCAACCAATATTTTGTACGAATTTGTTATTTTCATTTGCTTCCTGCGTGCTACATGCCCCTCCCATTTCATCCCTCTTGAGTTGACCGCCCTCACTATATTTGGTGAAGGGTGCAAAAAAATTATGGAGCTCCCCATGACACAGTTTAATGCATGGCATAGGAAGTTAAAAGGTAAATAAGTCCACCAAAGTGGAAGATTGATGTCGTTTAATGACAGGGTCACTGGTAGGCTTGATGGAAATTTAGATGCACACGAACGGAATATGTGGGCACTAGAATCGTTAATCGTTTATGCATTGTTCGTCAGGTATCCTCAAGCAAGAATTTTCCGTGGCCGCATCCAGTTAAAGTAAGTTTGATTGATGTGGATGTTCTATAACGTGTAATAAATTTCGATAGTTTTTCATTTTTGTGTTTCCTTCCTCAGTGACTCTTTTCACTCTTATGGGCACCGTCATACTCTTTTGTAAATTCTTTCTGCATTTACACTGATTTGAAAGCTATTTCACTGCTGTAATCTTGCACCATGGGCGTTGTTCTTGTCGATTTTTCTCAGATAGGACATTAAGGGAATTGTTTTGGTATTGCTTGTGCTGGAGCGACATCACCGTTACTAATGACAAATCTCTCCCACATGTGGCCGGTGGTCAAAGTAGCGGGAATGATTGATTACGAAGGAAAACACGCTTACATTCGACCTAGAGTCGGCAAACGGTTGAAAGATGGCAACACTCGACAACTTTCAGAGTAGCCAGAAAAGTGCTTTAGTCTTTTTTTTAAATATCCAATAATTGTAAATAATTTCAATTTTTAACTATTTTATTGTGAGAAATTGGGCGCTTGTGTTCATGCTAATAAACGGTAGGACGTCAGATGAATTTAGTGGGAAATGTTTCATTTTTTTCTACAATGTGTATATAAATGTAGTCTTTATAACCGCGAACTGTCAACTGCGTATGCAGAAGACAAATAAATTTACATTTTTGAAAACTGCTAGCATATACCTACAGAATTTCCTTGAAGAATTCAGAGCATTCATTGAAAATCGTTCAGTGTTAAATATAGGTCATGACGTAGCCTTGTAAAACGTCTTGCCTGACACTCGCTTATTCATGTCGTTGTGAGGAAAATGACGGTGTTCCATGCATTTATGTTTCTCCATTCATTCAATTCTTTTGTGGGAATATATCGGATATTATGTGAAACCAATACAATCAATCATTTTAGTCAATTTAACCAAAATGTCACTAGGATAATCTCATGCCGAGATAAATTAGATGCTTAGTGCTGCAGACATCGATGCGTGAAACAGCCAATAGGTATTCCCTGTGCATTGCCTCCAGCATCTGTATCAGTGGGACAGAACAGCTGTGGTGCTCGATGCCCGTGTTTTGTAGGTATCCTGTTTCAAACCCGTTCAGGTTACCAGTTATGACAGAAATCTTCATGTAGTATCTTACTTTTTTGGTGAACTGGAAAACGGTGACGTTCATTAGGCAAATACCATGAAAATCTCTACCTATTCATTATTCTTGTTTGTTTTATTCTGCTTTATCTCCTTCATCGTTATATACAGTATCCCGTAAGAGGCCATAGAAAGATTTTTGTTATATGACAAAATGCGGGAAAAAATGTAAACTATGAAAAGTTGTTGCACGTTTTGTGTTTCCAGTCTCAAGTGTTAGAATCTTTTATCTAGGACGAGCCGCTACAGCACTACACTTTTTATATTATCAGTAGTAAAATTTATGGCGATGTTGTCACTTTGTCGTAACAGCGAATGGGGGATGTGTTTCCAGAATAGGTTTGGAGTGGTAGTGAGCACTAACACCAAATTAGAAAACACATTTGTCTTAATGCTGATATGTTAACGTATCAACATCGCAACAAGTTTTGCTGTTGATATCGTAAATAGTTTAGCGCAGTAATGGCTCGTCCTAGACAAAAGAAATTCTAACGCTTGAGATTTGAAACCCGTGATTTGCAACAACTTTCTCCGCTTTATGTTTCTCTGTATTTTGCCAGGCAACAGAATTCTCCTACTTCCTCTGACTTGTGGGCTATATTTTATTGTCTGTGAAGTTTAAACAGTGTTTTTAAAAAATGTAAGCACGTCGATACAGCTGGTCTGTGCACTGGAACACGGTATCTCTTGTGTTGTATTGTGATAACGGGGACTCTGTTTTATTTTTAATTTAACAAAATTCCGAATAACCTGCAACAGTAAAATCCGAGGCTTAAATCGGAGTTTAGCACGGAAATATGTTACAGCTTACGGCTCCATTACGACACTTATGGAAATTGAACCTTGGGTAGATAAGCAGTAATCTAATTCTTTAGAGACGTCCATTCGTGTTACGTAAATATCTAAGTTACACCACTAATTACACAATTGCACCTGGCTTTATTCAAATATTCTTCTATGTTCCATCCTTATAACAGTTTGTCATTGTCTTGTAAATTACTTAATCGAAAATAATAAAATATGTCCTGCTCAAACGTTTGTTTCCGATGCTCCCTCATCACGAAACATTTTAATACAGTCTTTAAAAACATCCTCTCCCCCTTTTTATGATACATTTTAAGCACAAACCTCAAACCATGCTAAATCACTTCTACAATTTGTTGCATTTCAATCGGTGTATGGTTTCATAATTCACACAATAACTTCTTATCTCTGCTGCAAGGATATTTGAGAACATAATTCCGAAGAGAATATGTGGATGTAAGAATCAGAACAAACAGAGAAGTGGAGAAAATTGTATAACAAGGAATTTAAAGCTATGCAGTGTAAGTCGAGCAGGCTACGTATCATTTTCGGACACCCAATATTCTTGTTTAATCAAAGACAGCGAGCGTCTCCAGCGTCGGTAAACCGCGCTCGGTAAGAAGACGAAGCGAGGATACTATGAGCTCACCATGAACGTATTCCGTTCCTGGTATGTAATGTTCAGACTTTCTGTCAGCATTTGTGTACAACTTCAATACGTCCTCAGAGAGAGCAAAATTTATTTCCTAAAATAAGATTTCAAGAGGCAACATGTTTGAATACTTTATTATACTTATTCAGGATCCCTGACAATATAAAAACCGATAGATGAAGGAGATTCTCTTATCCATCACAGCGTACGCCAGCTACGTTTAACGAGACATCCAATACACAGTATCTGTCAAAATGTCAGAGACAAGCGCCATAAATGTGCATGTGGGACCTCCATCAGTACTGTTCTGTTATGGATATGGATATTCCATTAAGAAGTGCAAAAGTCAAATCCACTATACACTTACGTAGCTTCAACATAGCCATTAATAACTGAGCTGTAGATGTGTGTCGTATTAGGTTTTTATTTAACGGCGCCATACCACATACGGCGGATGTTGATTGACACGTGAAACGGAAATACTGTTACGAGTTCCTAACTGGAAAGTGTTGAGTTTGAGGTTGGGGGGGGGGGGGGGT